>WYDI02030677.1:0-96147 GCA_009867235.2 Psittacus erithacus
TCCTCTCCTCTCCTCTCCTCTCCTCTCCTCTCCTCTCCTCTCCTCTCCTCTCCTCTCCTCTCCTCTCCTCTCCTTTTCTCTTCCAACTGTGCTCTTGAAGGATTCTGAACACATTTGTAATTTATGATCACTTACTTTAGAAACGATTAACAGCAGCAGAAACCTAATTACAGCCTCCCCAGCTGAGTGCAGTATCCTTTGGGGCTCCAGTTTTAATTGTTTTCTATTTACATTCAAGTTTCCAGGGGCTAGCTGCCTAGCAAAGACCCCCAACTAACCCCTTCTACTAAAAGCTTCATTTATTCTTAATAACATGTTTATAGACCTAGCCTCATTTTTCATGAGAAGGTCACGTTTGTTATCCATGGTTGTTAGGGAAATGATTAAGGAATCCCGGAAACAGTGGAAGTTTCTACTAAAGAACTGCACAAATATCTGTTAAAAAAATTGCTCTTTCCAGCCCTTGAACAGCCATTCATGAACATCAGCAGGAGAATGTGTATGGTATATGGGATCTCCACCAGGCAGAAGAGCAAGAACTGCCTGCACGGTTCAGCTTAAATGCTCTAATTAGTCCTCTTGGCCCTGACCAAAACATAAATTGCTGTCATCAGTGTTGTTTTTTACTAAGGGGAAAGTGGAATAGATTCAACCCACCTCACAGAGGTAGGAAAATATTATTGCAGACAATAAATTTGTCAGTACTTTATTTGGGGAACTTGAGCGCAGTCACTTTGTCGTGCCAGCATCCGAGCAAACACGGGAGCTTTCAGATAGAAAGATAAAGCTGTAGAAGGGTCTCTCAAAAGCAAATCTCCTTAAACAAACTGGACGCACAGATTCTACTGAGGAAGACTGGTTAATTTGTATTTCAGGTTTTCTTATTTTGTTAAAACTTCAATGACCATTCATGGGTGAAGAGCTCAGAGTGGTAGGTCCTGTATCACTTCAAGAATGTTAGTCCAACTACATCATGCTTACAGAGCAAGGCCACTGGTGGGAGAAGACAGATATGTGTATTTTAGTGTTGAAGTGTTTGTGACACTTAATTTTGACAGAATATTTAATTGGAATAAAAAAAAAAAAATATATTAAAAAGAAGTTTATTGCAGTTACAATTCCTATTTTTCTACTAACTCTGTTTTTACTCTTTGTATTTTGGTCATCTTAATTATTTCATGTCTAAAAAGAACCTTGACATTCCTGACATCTTTTCCCTGAATGGTTTGAATTTCCTTTGTAAAAATAGAGCAATTGGATAACTTAATATTTATAGTAAGGAAAGGTGCAGTCCTGTTTCCAGACCCATTTTTGGGTGCTCGCAGATGTAACCTCAAGCCACCATTTTTTGTCACCCTTTATTGCAGATAATCTGCAGAGGACACTGGATGTGCTGATAATCCAGACTGAACTATAAGAAGGGCTCTGTCTGTCTCAGGCTCTCACTAGTCATGCTTGAGCCTGCAAAACTTAAGCATCTTAAAACACATTTACAGAGTCATGGCTACTTAGTTCAAAGGCTAGCAGTCAAGTTTCTGTTCTAGAGAACAGGTCCATCCAAAAGGTGCTAACCACTGTGGCAATGAAGAGGCAGAGCGACTCCTTGCTGCCGTGAAGGTTTCAGTGTTGTTTTGGGTAGCAATGTTGGATGAGGTACTGCATGCTCCCCATTGGGAGAGGCTTGTGTTTGGCTAAGTGTGCAATGAACAAACACTGGGCAGCATGAGGCTGGGCTGTCATGAAGCATGGAGAAAAGAATGATTAACTGGCCCTGTGGCTTTCAATGAACTCCATGTGCCAAAGGACATTTTTGCCTCTTTGCTAATCACAGTGCTCATTCCAAAAGGGAATACCCAGGGGCTGGCTGTATGGACAATCACAGACAGTTTCATGCCCCCACCTTCAGTACAAGCTTCCTTGCTTTTGGGTTGTGGCACACAGTGCATCAACTCATGGAAATACAGGGCTGGGGGATCTCAAAAGGTCAGTTTGTTACAGTGACACAAGGATAAGTCTTTCTGGACCCTACGATGGAGGGTGTGAACAATCAGCCCATCCTTCTGCACTGACCGTCCCAGGTCTGATGCGTTTAAACCAGTCTTTCTTTTACAAGTCCATTTCGCTGTCCCCTATTGCAGCCTTCTCCCTTCTAAACCAAACCAACATGATTCCTCCAGCCTTTCCCCTTAGGTCATGATACTCCTTCCGTCACCTCCACCATCCAACTTTTTTGAATTCTCATTTTTCCCTTGCTTCTCCCTGGGGAACCTTGAGACACACAAAAATGGTCCTGGCTACTCCAACAGACCATTTTCTGCTGAGTTACACTGCTGGGAATCCAAAGCAATCTCATTTGCTGAAAACACTGAAGTCAGTGAAGCTACTGCAGTGTACATCAGTGGGAGTTGAGCAATGCCCTGAGCAATTTCCCTGTGTGCTTTCCTCCCTTTCTGTTCCTGCTCTCTTCCAAGGGGGAGAGTGAGAAAGAGATGAATGGATTTGTGAACCATGAAAACACATTGACTCCCTCTAGCGGCTTTGACTCCATACAGAAGCTAATGGCTCCTTCCTTCATCTCCCCCCACCGCGGTTTGTGGCCTGAGAGTCAGAGGGTCTGGGTTCCAGCACGACAAGGGACAATGCTGGAAGACCTGTCATGCCGTTAGAACCTTTTGCCTGAAGAGTGATCTGATTTTGAGAAGAAACATTTCGTACACTAGGAGGAGAAAGCAATGGAGGCAAGAACTCCTTGTGAGTGTGGAGAGCCCAGGACACAGGATGACACCCTCATGCTTGTAGTGCCTCTTGTAACAGCACTTTGTCCAAAACCAGCTTTTCTTAGATTTTTCAGAGCTCCGTTACCAAAGCTGCTGTGATTATCCTGTCTTGTCTTCTCTATGCTGATGATTTTGTTCAGGGCTCCCATTTCTTAGCTCCATGAAACTATAGATATGTGTGACTGTTTCCTTTTATACTGAATGAAGTCCTGTGGTCATTTCTGCAACTTCAGTAAGCTCAGCACCCTAGCTTCATTCCAAATGTCCTCTTTTCTGAATGCATGAACGCAAGAGTTAAATTAGTTTTACTTTTTCAGTAAAAGCCTTTTTATTATTTGTACTTTTTTTTTACCAATTCCACAGCTCCCAAAGGGATTTTTTTTTATTTTCAGGAACAAAAGAAGACAATTGTCTTCAAATTGTAGTTACAGAGGACAACGTCAAAGACATGCTCATTAGCTAACTAGGTCCTCAGTGAAAAGATCCCAAATGTCCCTCTAGATTTCGTTGGTTGTCTGCAATCCCCAGTCCCATTCCCATCATTTGGGCATCTATGAATTCTTCGCATGTTCACACTACAGCCAGCAAGAACAGACTTGCACCTTCTTTAAGAGTACATCTTTTTTAACATGGCTTGCTGTTAGTCTCCACTGGCCATCACTGGGAGCCAGCCCTGAGGATGGCTATGGATTGGGCTTGTCAAATCCTCTAAAAACCATGCTCTGAGACCACCATCAGCATAGTTCACACATTCTCCTCTTGCAACATTGCCCGCAGTGGTGTCTTGTGACCCTGTCTTCTTCTGGCTCTGCCTCACTCCTCTCCTTAGAATAGTGCCTCTTACCAGATTTCTTCACCTCAAGAGGGCTTGCTCCTAACATTGCAGATCTGGAGCACCTGCATCTACAAGCCCTTCTTGTACCTACAGCTAACACTTACTGATTATTTCTGCAGCACCCCTTCAAGATGTGTTTGCTTATGTCTATCAATGGAGCTACAACTTTGTTCAAACTCTTCCCATCATAATGTTAAGACAATCTCGTCTCTGCCGGTTGCAACCACTGCCACCCACCTAGAAAGCTCCTTCGAAGGTAACTGCCCCAGCATGTGGCTTTTACCATGTCATGCCACCAGTGTACTTCCTAGATGGTTCCCCATCTCCCTTGCATTAGTCCTTTTTGTACCTTCTTCTATTCTCATGCCATTTGTTACTTCCCATTCCATATCAAGAAACTTTGCTCTAGACTCTGATATTCCCCTTCTTCCATGTGTGCTGGAATTTGTTCTTCCATTCTTGGAGGAAGCAGCCAAAATCCTTACGCACAGGTACCTCACTGACAGCCTGACAAACCTCCTCAAAAGAGTTTTTTGCTACAGCATTAGGAAAAAAAGCACAGAAGTTGGGTGATGGCCTGTCACACTGAATGCTCCTGTGCCCTGCGACTGTGGAGCTAAGAATAGAAGAAATGTCAACGATAATAATTAGGATGGGCTAATTTTTATTATTTTTCCATGGAAACGGGAGTGTTTCTGTCAGTGTGATGTCTTATACAGAGGCTTCCTCCTGCAGCCAAAGGAGACAGGTAGAAAGGCACAGTCTCTGTGGCGTGACTCAGACCCTCTTCTCATGGAAGCAGAGGGAGTCTGGACCACACAGCTGAGCTCAGGTGAGATCAATCCCTGGGGGCCAGAGGGAGGCGAAAGTTTGCAGCTGCTTGAACCCCAGTGCTTTTAATGGAATGGAAGCAGTTTCAGGCTTTTTGAAGAGGCAGCCCTTAAATTCTTGATGGGAGTTTTGGTTTTGCTTTTGTAAATGAAGTTAGCAATTCCAATTCCTGACCAGTCTTTGTTTGCTGACAATGTAAACTCCTGGGGCAAGGGTACTTTTTCTCTCTGATTGCAGCAAAGAGCTTGGCTGCTTGCTCATCCTCTCTTGTTTGGGCCTCTGGCTGCTGCAAGGGTACGAAGGGATCATCATTTTCAGTTTACAAACACAGATATCTCCTATTTTTTTTGTGGTTTCCTGATGAATCTCCAGACTAGGACACTGAAAAACATACAATTAGTAAATTTTCAGATCCCCACTGAAACAATTACAACTCCATGCCTGTGCAGCGATGAGATGTTGTTGGATAATGTAATCACAGATTTACATAGTTGCTGTTAATCTCTTGGTTTATAATGATTTCATTTCCGCTCTCCCACCTCCTTTATATTTTCTATTATGTAAAACCCTAAGAACTAATTACAAGTGGGTGGATCAAAGATCATACATTTTAATTTTCCTTCCAGCCTCACCCACTTACGGTGAGGAATCCAGCATAACCCATTGAACTGTAGGTACTTGCTGACAGAAAGGGAACCATCTGCTGAACAACTTCTGTTAATTATTTTGGAACTCACTAACGAGAAGAAAGTACAGGCCTGTAATGACCTTTCCTTTGGTGGCAGAATCTACTGCAAAGTAGACAGTTGTGGCTTGAAGCCAGAAGTTAATGGTTAGTATTGGCACAGAAGACTCAAGCGTACTAGTATTTATTAATTTCCCTGTAGTGGAGAAAATATTCCAGGCATTCTGAGCATAAAACTTCCTAGCACCTGCACAAAAGCTAGCTCCAAAATATTCATTTAGAACATTATTCAGAGTCCCTCAGAAAATATGGACTTCACATGTTTACTTCCTTGTGGTGTTCTTTTTGTTTTGTCACATCTGATTTGGTCAACCAACCTTTTGTTTTGTTTAGCAATGAGCAATATTTACACAGGGCTTTTTTGGCACATAAGAATCACAATTATTTCATGTCTCTGAGGCACAGAGGTCAATGGAAACTTATGCCCCTTGCAGACACGTGGACTGGTCGCTCCTATGTTTTATTTTTATCTATTTTGCCTGGTTTAGTGAAACTGAATAAACTGGCTTTTTCTTTACCCTTTCCGGTAAATGCCTACCGGGTTTAATCCAGAGCTCATGGAGGTTTCTGTGAGTCTTCTTTCTATGGAGCTGAACAGATTTTGGATAACCCCTCAAAGAATCTGAGTATCTTGAGTATGAATTACCCATCTGCCTTAATACTTAAATGGTGTGAAACTTCCCTGTATTTCTTAATACATTTTGCAAGACAGCTGTGCCGCTGTTTAGAAGAAGAAAAATAGAAGGACATCCTACTGAATACTGCAGAGTATTTCAACTACAGCTCTGTCCCTAGATGCTGAAATACTGAGCCTTTGAACTATGTTTTAAATTAGATGCCCATTGCACCTGGGACCTGGTATGCTCTGTTTGATTTCTGTGGAGCTTTTTTTTGACTCTGGAGACTGTGGCATTTCAGTGCAAAAGGGCCATTTCAAGGCCAGTTTCTTCATATGTCTAACCAGGGGCTCTAACCAGGAATGCTCTTTCTAGGTCTGTGTTTGCACCCTTATTGCTCTAATAGCAGCAGGTAAAGTAAAGACACAGCATAAGTGGCAAATGAAAAGCTGTTTGTGTCTAAGTCATCCCATCTGTGTCTTTTGGATAGAAGTCAACCATCTTTGAAACCACATGCATCAAGCAATTGGCTAAGTGTCCTTGTAGACAGGATGTCTCGTATTTGCATTTGAAGTGCTGCACTTTCTGTTTAAAATATGAATGCAACTCACTTATACCGTTTTCTTAGCCTGTTTACAAATAGTGGCAATTGCATAATCAAAAATAGGTGTTAAAATGCTGAATCTGTCAAAGGGCTTTAAAGCATCTTTGTGTGAAGTACACGAGATTTATTGGAAACACCTGAGGTAACCCCAGCCTCTCCCCTGCCTCCAGCCCAGCCCACCACCACCACTGCCACCCACCACCACCTTTGAAGTCCCTTCATTGGTCATAGAGGTGCTGCAAGTTCAGGTACACACCTAGCATTCAAAGAGCAATATATTATCTGCATGACAGATGTAATCAGTCCCTTGGTCTCTTAGAAGTGCAGCTGTTGGTGAATTCTTTTTTGTGAATGTAATATTTGAGAAGACTTAAGTTAAAAACTGACACTTCCATTGGAATCTCATCTCCTTTGGAAAGAAGGTTCCCATTTTCTGGCTCTCCTCTGTGTGTGACAGCCAGGGATGTGTCAAACAGTATTCAACTGACAGTTTCCAACAGAGATGCCATTAGCAAAGATGGCATGAAAATAACCCTCCCTTAGAAACGTTTTTAGTGTGAGATGTTTGTTTTCAGTGCTGCAGCAAGGCCAAATAAAGAGGAAAAACCTCATTTAGGAGGAAGGCATATATTGTAAAAAAAAAAAAGGTGCTGCAGCTCAGTAACAGGTAACACAGTAGATGCAGAGGAGCCAGAGGGAGCGGGACAAAACGAGAGATGCAGGGGCCAGTGGTGCAGTGCTGGACTATTTTCACCCTCTTTGTCTATGCATATATCGAGTAAGATGATTCCTGCCCAGAAGTCACAATAGAAAAGGACATTACTCCCAAGGGTGGAAGGAAAGCGCTTCCTTGCTTCTGAATGGCGAAAGGTACCCATCCCCAGCGGGCCCACTGCCCAAAGTCACATCTGAATTGGGAATGAAACCCTGGGCCGCCCAAAGGCTCATCCAGTGCCTGAACCGCCGGCTCATCCTTTCCTTTTATTGGTAAAAATAAAAATATGACCTTCTTCTGGCAGCCGTACAGAGCAGATGCTGCTTTTTAGATGACAGCATAGAAATGCAGAAAAACTTTGGGGATTTGCAGAAATTCTTTCCAACGACAGATTGTCTGGCCTACTGGTGTCATAATGTCAGGCCTGAAATATGCCATAAAGCTTTCTTTCAGCAGAACAAACATAACCCCCTAGACCAGTTCTTTGACAAGTAAGTAAAACAAAGCAGGGTAATTGCGGCTGGAAACTCACCAGGCTCTTAATGTGACCTCTTGAATACTAATAGTTATTAGAGATGCAATGCATAAATGTCAAGAATATTACAAGCAATTCATATTTAAGAAAAGGACTCCAGAGGAAAGTTTGTGAACAAAAAACTTCTGAATGTAAGTTACAGTAATGAGGAAGCGCTCACGTGGCTCCTGGAGAGCCTGGATGTATTTTTCATGTACTGGTGAACTGAAGGATGGAAACAGAAGACTCCAGGCTGCTACAAGCTACCAGATTGCTGGATCCCCTGACACAGAAGATAAAAGCCCAAGCTCTTTATGGAACTGCTTTGTTCAATAAACACACAGGCAGAAAATAAGCAAGGAGGAAATAACGAGGGAATAGTATACTGCATGGTGATGCAACTTAGCATCTTTGGAAGATCACAGGTTGCCTATGAGAAGTCTTTTGTGTGTGCGTGCATGTGTCAATCACACAGACGAGGCATGCATGCATATGCAGAAATCAGCCCCAGGTGCTCAAGGGTCTTGGGAGATCCCCCTGCTTTCTCCCTCCCACCCAGTTACTGGGTAATGGAGGAGGTGAACCAGTAGTGTGTAACTTGCGGAGTTAGGGTCAGAGTGCCTTTGGGGAAGGAAAGCTACTTTTCCTGGCAGAGTTTGCCTCTGCCTTTAGCTTTTGGCATTCTAATTACAGTGTCAATAACTTTTCCATTTACAGCTATTTCCCTTGCGTTCCAGCACCAAATGTGACATGTCAGTGCATAGGTTCTACACAGACCTGATTCTGTAGAGAAAGCAAGGCCAAAACTTTAATATATACAGCCAGATACCTGGTTTTAGTAAGACCAGGCTGCAAAATGTGGAATATATACCTTATTATGCCATTCCGCTCCAAGGAAATTCTGCTTTTGCTAAGAAGTTTCCGCTTCTCTTTGCATAACAATGTGAACGGAATTGACAGAGTAGAAGAGTACAAACCCCTCCCTGCAAAAAAAACCAAAACCACTCAAGTATATTTTGTTTGTGTAGGAACTGGAAGAGGGGAGAAATGGGACCCTGGGTTTTTCCATAGCTGGGACTTATTGCTGCAAAGAAGAATCCAAGATACTTGGTCCCAAATAGCCTCAACTGCACGGCTATCATTGTATCTCACTGGATAGTACAGTTTACATTATGCTCCTTGCACTAATTTTTGGATTGAAATTGCTCACATGGCATGGATACTCCTTTGGGTGGTGTATGGCCCTATACCCATTGCAAGGAATAGGTGGACCTCTGCTAGCCACATTTAATAAAAAGTGCAGAGGTCTTGTGGCAGCACAGCCAAAAAGACGTGCAGCTCCTGCAGAGCAGTTCTTTAAATTGGCTTCTTAGCTGAGCCATTTTTGACTGTGATTTCAGCGGGTCAGATATGTCAGCCTGTTTCCTTTTTCTCATTCCCTTCTCCAGCATCAGCAGTGATATGACTTAAGACTTGGGAGGTAGCACTAAGGCTTGTTGGGTGGCGTATGAGAAATGAGACACTGCTTAGTTTCAGCGCTGGAAATTCAATAGTTTAGCTGCACACACTTTGTAGAAAAGTATTTCTTCCTCTTGGTTTTGAGTGTGCCACCTTTAAATGTCATGGAGCAGCCCCTTGTCCTTGCAGGAAAAGCAGCCACAGACCTGTGCCTTTTCTTGGCTGCCTCCTACTCCACCATATCCTCAAATCTTTTCCTCCTTTTAAAGGTAAAAAGCCCATTCGGGGGGTTGGGGGCTTCTTTTTAGTGAGAATACAAAGTTTCAGCTCTAAAGCACAGGTTTAACTTCAGTGATTGAGATTGACAGGAATATAACATCCCTTGACAGGAATGCACGAAATGTATGCAAACATCCAGGTTCAACAAAGGGATGAGCCAACCTGGGGTAGTCTTGTTTTGAGCCTGAACTGGGTTCCCACATTGCAAACCCATGTCTCACCCAAGAGCAGAGGTGTTCTGCAGGGAAAGCTGTGGGCCACATGGTGATGATTAGACTTAAAATGGCACAAGGCTGAGGTTCTAATTGCTTTAATGGGTGTTTGCATCTAACGAGAGCAAACTTGTGCACTGCAGCATGGGGGGCATTGCTGGAGGCTGTTTTGGTGGAGAATTTCTTTTTTGAGGAGATGGATGATCTGGGCCAGTTACACTGGCTCAGCCCTGGTGGGCTACCAGAAGGGTGTTTCATCCTGTTTCTCTCTCGTTGCAATGAAAGTTCCCCTTTATTAGCTCCCCTATGTTTTAGAACCCTTTTTCTCTCTGCTAGCAATGCTGTGACTCTCCTGCTTAGCTGCTCCTGCTCTGTTCAGTGTGATCACCAGCCGAACAGGGTCAGACCAGTGCTTTCCTAGTAATGAAGTTCAGAAAGACGTGTCCACCTTATCTGATCAGCCCAGAAAGCCTCACTGGTTGCTTTGTCCTCAGATGTCCATGTGGGGAGCAAATCCCATGCTGCCACGCATGGACTAGGTGGGGGATGGGATCTAAGTGGATGGGTACCCAGAGAGACTATCAGATCTGTCTGTCTGCCTATGAGTCCTAAAAAACACATTGGCTGCAGCATGCATACTCCAGTGTGAAGTCAGCCAGGAACAAGCCAGAGAACCTGCCTCTGACCCTGAGGACATTGCTTGAAAAATATTTTCCAGAACTCAGTGCCTGGGGACCTGCAGCTAACAAACATTCTGGAAGTGCAATCACAGCCTTTGGCTCTGCTGCTGAACCACCTACGGGAGGTGAGTTTAAAGAGAGCGGCTTTAAAGCTGTCAACATTAGAAGGAGGGAAGCCAAATTGCTTTCGTGCTTGCGTTTGCGTGCCAACTGGTTTGTCATGGGATTGGTATGTAGCAAAGATAGAGTTGTCTGCAGAAAAGCTGTATTATTCTTTTTTTGGATGGATCCACTGGAGATCAGTCAGGGCCCGCAGTAATTTCCTTGGGGGACAAATTCAGCTCTGAGATAGGCCACTGGCTTTTCAGTGGTTGCATGGAGCTTTGCATTGGGTCAGAAAGTCAGCCTTTGAGGAGAAGAGCTGGAGAAGCCTTCCAGGAGTGAGAGCTGATAAGACAGCAGTTCCCCAGCTGTGCTGTGGCCACACAGTGCTGTGTATGTCATCGAAGTAACGAGAACTAATAACACTGGGCCAGACTCCGACCTCCGCTATTTAGGCACATATCCTTGGCAGCTCCACTGGCCTCTCTGTTGGGATGCACATTGGCTTGTGTAACTTGTTTCAGCCCTCCCACAGTCCAGGTCCCCTTGTCTCCCATGGATTCTAGCTGGGACTGGGGACATCTGGTGACTCTCCAAGGGAGGTCCATGGAGAGAAGGATGTAGCACTGGGGAGCAAGCTGAATGCCAAGGGCTGTGCTCTTCTGCAAAGCATGGTGAACTCTTCCTCCTGAAATCTGAAACAGAGATGTGGAGGAAGGACTACTCAGCCAGGGATGCAATGCTCTGTGTTGGTTGAATGGGAACCACTTAGATTTGATGAGAATGTGGCATAATAAGTCAGAATTCATGAGCAGGGGTACATATGCTTGATAGAAGAGGAATCCCTGATTGCAGACAAAGTGTGTGGTGTACTCCCACAAAGATACAGGTGAAACTTAGGTCAATAACATTAACAGGAGCTTTTTCAGATGAAGAATTTCCCAGATGTTTCTGCTGCAGGGTGAAAGGTGTTGGTCAGTGTAGAGCAACCTGAAATGGCTCCACTGGTATGAGCTTTGTCTAGGAGCTGCTGGGACGTGCAGATCCTGAGTGATAAGTGACAGGGATAAGGTAGCCCCATGCAATGATGCAGGACATCAAAAACTGTCTTTTCAATTGTCAAACCATCCTGGGAAGACAGGCAAAGTCTTCCCTCCACAAACTAACCCCTAGTGCTCTCTCAGGTTTTCTTTTCTCGAAGATGTGGACACACAGATGCCCAAGGTGGCATACTCAGCATTTCTCTCAACAACTCCTTAAGCTCATTTACTCAGCAATACATATATGAACATAAGAGTGGGAAGGGCTGAGTGTACTGTATAGAAAAAAAGTTCTAAATTTTATGCAGGATAAATCAGGGCTAAAATGTCCCCAGTCTGTGGTCAAAAAGCTGCATTAGTGGTCTGTTTGAGGATGGGTCCTTGCTTGGCTTACCCATTATGAGCTTCTTGGGCACCTTAGGAGAAGAAATCTCACAGCTGGCCAAGTAACCTCCCAAGCTGGGCTGGAGGGACCTGACAAATTGTCCTCCCCTAAATCCCCAGCCAGGCTGCAGCCCTAAGGCAGCTGTGAAGCCAGAGGGCTTTCCATGCCCTCCTCCAAAAGGGTGCCTTCCCAGAGATATGTGGCTGGCACCTGCCAGGCACTGTGAGGACGCTGCGCGTGCGTAAGCTGGCAGCCCCTGCAGCCTCCTCCCCAGACGTAGCTTCTCCCCGGGTGATGCTCAGCCCACACCCTGCATCCCTGTCCTTCAACGAGCTGTTCCCACCCTCCAGCTGGCTGGGGAGAGCCGCCAGCTGCCTCCATGAGTCAGGAGCGCCGGCTCAGCCCGTTCTCACCTTTCTGAAAGCATTGGCAGCCACTGGCAGCCACTCACTGGTCCCTGGGACACAGCTGCAGGAACAGTGTCTCCAATAAGGTCTGCAAAACGTAAAAGGTCTGCAATGTGTAAAAGGTACAGTGAAGAAAGGCAGGAGGAAAGCTCAGAAGCTCAGTCCTGGCTGATGCGGGGCACCAGGCTTGAAGGGGAGAGGTTGAGCCCATGGGTATTGGGGATGATGGATTTGTTAAAGTCACTTTTCTTGCACCACTGTTGCCTCGTTGATTAAATCATGAACAACCAAGCCTGGCTCAGGGGCTGCCAGTTTTATTGGAGTTGGCGGATTGAATAGCTCTTTCCTTTATTTAGTGGAGGTGATACGGAGGTAAACCATTGTGCTTAAGATGGCTAGAGATGCTCAGATGAAAAACACGTGCAGCACTGAAGGGCTGGAA
The DNA here is from genome assembly GCA_009867235.2 of Psittacus erithacus. Classification (NCBI taxonomy): domain Eukaryota; kingdom Metazoa; phylum Chordata; class Aves; order Psittaciformes; family Psittacidae; genus Psittacus; species Psittacus erithacus. Next base: position 12,644 of record WYDI02030677.1, read on the forward strand.
AGGGACTTGTTAAGTCCACTTGTTATGTTGTATTTTCTCTCTATAAGTTCCAAGGTGCAGGTGCTTACAGGACCAGGCAGACTCCCTGATGCACACAGCTCATCTGTAGACCTCATCTGGCTTTTCCCCTGAAGCATGGGAAACTCTGCAGCCCTAGAGAGACTCCAGGATAGAGTGGACAGTGCCAGGCTGATGGACTGCACTGACAATGAGAGTGGTGTTGCTCCCAAAACATGAAGCAGGGGCATTTTTCTCCCACCGCAGCTCATACTGGAAGGATAAGCAGAAAGAAGAGGTTTAGGATTCACTTTTTAACATGCATATATGGGGATCACTGATACTGTACCTCCAAGATCAGCTGAGCATTTCCAGGCTACTGCAGGGCTTCAGGACATGAGTAATGTCCTCCTGTTTTTTATCTGGGGACATGTTACAGCCTGTAATACAGAAGTCCTGATGTTTGCTGGGGTACTGGCGAGGGGTGTGAAGCAGGGGCTCCAGGGAGGCACAGGCTAAACCTCTGCCTGCCTGAGCTGGCTGGTACAGGTGGTCCCTTCCCATTCTCAGTGCCTGAGATATTATATCATATGATGTGTTTATTCATCTGTTTGCAATCTTGGGGAGGCTGGTGTGGTTTTAATTAATGAGCAATTGTTTTGGTGGTTGTTTTGCAGCACCCTGAGCGATTCAACAGGGGTGGGGGATGCTTATAAATAAAACAATTAGTATTACCCAACTTCATTAACATGCAACACCACCATTCCCTCCTCCTGTCCTGCTGCCTCACTGCTGTCTCTACCAGGTAGGTCTGGAAGGGAGAAGAGTTGGCAGAGTCCAACTCCCCTGAGTAGTGGCAGTTTGGACTCTCTGGTATAGCCTAAGGGCTGAGCCTTTCCCTCACCCCGGCTAGAAATAAGATTCATTTCCACAAAACATACAGGATACAAATTCTTTTTGAGAGTTTTACTTACCTGTGCACAGAAACTACACGAATTCTGGATTTTTAGGAGAATGAGGCCCAGAAATGGACTTGGGTGCCTAAAGCCAGCTTTAGGCAGTTGAGTACCCAAGTTTTAAAAATCTCTCCTGGGGGGGGTCTTGGATGTTCCCAAGGTGCTGAATGCTTTGTGTGCCCATCAGGTGTTGCAGCTGGTCTGCTCCTCATGACCTGCTTCAACTCACCAAGGGTTATTCCCAGGTCTGCTCTTTTACTGCCTTCTTTCTTACATCTCTGCAGGCAGAAAGGGTCCCTGGAGCCTTGTGTTCTCCCTTCTCTAGAAGATTTTACAGTTGCCTCTGCTGCAGACCTTTCTTTTTCCCCAATAACCGGAGCAATGCAATACAAATCAGTGTGCTCAGCTTTGCACCTGATGTGAAAATGGAGCCTGTGCCCACTCACTCTGCTTTGCACTATATTTCGGATTTAAACCATTAGGTGGGTATTACACTAGGGCAAAACCCAGCCTGGTGGCAGGCAGCTTTCAGGGATCTCCTTGTGCCTCTTCAATGAAAGGGTTGTTCATGCTGTAGCTGTAACCTCACAGATTAAAATAAACCAGGGCCTCTGCGTGACTCCCTGGCAGCCTGGCTCTTGCTGAGCCTGTGACAGCCACACTCTGGCAAGCACATGTCGCTTGTCACCTTATAAATGTGTGCAGCTTGTGTCCCCTCTCTGAACCAGGGAATGGCTTTTCTTTCCTGAGGATCAAGCCTCAAAAGGTATTTTAAAATGCAACATCTGAGCCTCTGAGCACCGGGTTGTGCTGTGGGACATGGTAGTCCAGTGACAAGGTGGCTCTGGGAATGCACGACTTGGAGCAGTATGCTGCCAGTGGCATCATTCTCCTTGTCAATGCATGGCTGTAGCCTTCCTCCAGCCTTGGGACATGCAAGATGCAACCAGCTGGCAGAAATCCAGTGTCCAGTGGTTACTGGCCCTCAAGGTCTGCATCTTTGGGGATGGCAGTGTTCAAGGCCAGGCTGGACAGAGCCTTGGGTGGCATGGTTTAATGTGAGGTGTCCCTGCCCATGGCAGGGGGGTTGGAACTCGATGATCTTAAGGTATTTTCCAACCCTAACTATTCTATGATTCTATGTGGCCAGCCCTGACTCAACCTAAAGGCTAGAGGAAGCATCAGCAGAGCCCAGCTGGCTTTACTCAATCCATACTGATTTCCCTGCCTTTATCCCTGACCCAGGCCATACTAACTCACATAAAACCAGGGGTTTGGGGAGAAGCAAGCCATTTTATCACACCACAGACAGAACCAGGCATGCTTCATAGCCACAGTACAGTGCAAAGTAGGACTGCCCCATCAAACAGCTCTGCTTGACCCTCCACATGCATGTGTCCTCTCTGCAATCTCATGTCACCTCTGGAAAGAGTGGCAGATACCACCACATCCTGGATTTAGCTGCAAAAAGGCAAATCTGCCTGTGAATTGAATAGGTCCAGACACTCAGGTCCCCATCAAGGCGTAAGGATGTGACGTGCGACATCAGCTGGAAGAGCTCTGCAGAAACCTGAGATGTCCTAATGCTGCCACAGCAACCTTTGGGACGGCTTCTGTGTGGGTTAGCTGAGACAATCAGCAAATACCTTTGTTCCTTTTCTTCCTTGCAGATGCCCATCCCAGCACCTCGTGTGGTGGAAGATGCATTTCTTTCCAGCCCCTCTTTTACCAGGTGAGGAACCGGGAGGGGATCTCTCCCATGGCACAGGGGGATGTGGGTGACATCAGTTTTCCTGTAGCTCTGCACAGGCAGGAGACACAGGCGGCCATGCTGCAAGAACAAGCGTGAGCTTTGCTTCTGCTTTTAATGAGCCAGCGAGCTGCAGATCAGCAGTGACCAGTGGAGGTGGTTCAGTGCAGTAGGGGGACATGGCTGGAGGGCTGGGATGCCAAACCTCTCCTCTGAAGCACGTGCTGATCCAGGGAGAGTGCTATAGATTATTTCTGTGTGTGTGCTCACCTTGCCAAATACAACTAAGTAGCAGGAGTTGCTCTGTTTCTAATTGGGTGATGAAATCCCTTTTAGGAGGCCAAGACCGAATGGTCAGGAGCAGGGGAGGCAGGAACTGAAATACAACTGATTCCCAATGCAGCAAGGACTGAGTGGCGAGCACTGCCTCTGCCCCTGTGTCAATCTTGGTCCTCCTCAAGGCACAGGAGAGAGATGAGCCTGGGGGAGCTTGAGGCTACACTTAGGAAGAATGGGGTCGTCTCCTGGGAAGGCCTTTGTATTGAAGAATGTGTTTGCTGTACATTGTATTATATTCATATTAGGCTTTCTAAGAAACAAAACAAAACAAAATAAGCAAGCAAACAAAAAAAAAAAACAAACACACACACGCACAAAAAAAAAAAGGACCAAAAAAACCCCAAACCTAAACCAGACCTGATAGGAAAGACAATTTTAAACAAGCAAAATCTTCCCTGTTCCAGGGCAAACCTTCCATTCCAGTATAGGCAAATCTTCAGTTCCAACAGGAAAGTGCTCCATTTCTACAACAGGGGCATTGCTGATTGCCCCCCCCAACATGTCCTGCCTGGGGAAAGAAGGCAGCATGGATCCTGCAGACAGTGGATGAGCAAGAGGAACCTCAGCCTGGCAGATGAGATGGAACAGTTTGGAGACCTGGAGCATGTGGTGAGCACAGGGCTGAGCACAGGTGCTCCTGAAGACTCAGTGACTTTAAAGCCATTTTCATAATGCCTCTCCTACCACACACCCCCTCTTCCCTATGCAGTTTGCAATGCTGCCATGGGTACCCTATGTCTGTGGGGTGAGAATGAGAGACTCCTGGAAACAAGAGCTATGATCCTCCTGCTTAACAACTCATTGCTCCTCAAAGGGAGAATATAGTGCTCTTAGCAACACTGTTGTGGGGGTCTCAAATGTTGCGCAATAGCCCTGCGCTTCAGCAAAGCCCCTGCTATCATTACACATTTGGTTCATTTGCTGTATTTTCATAGGAGGGGAGAAGGGATCCATGTACACGCAAGATACAGGGGAGTGAAGTGATGGAATAATTCACTTAGTATTGGGACATTTATGAGTCACCTTCCTCTTCCCCTCCCCTCCAAGACAGATGTCATAATGGACTAACCCCGCAGTAATCTCCATATAACATATGTGATATGTTTACTTATTTCTTTCCTCTGTCTTCCCTGCTCTGCAATGTAAATAGTCATCTGTTCCTCTTCTAGATGCTGGTACATGGTCTCACCAGTAGGAAATACATTATCATCCAATAAAACCAAATTCTTTGTGGCAGTGATGATGATTTATTGATTTTGGCTCTGTTGCATTCACAGATGGAAATAGAAGCTGGCAGTTAGCTCATGTCTTACAACCCAGCCTACACCATTTGCTTCAGCTTGCTGAATGCTGCACTTTGGAGATGGTATCTGCTCCTCAAAAGAAAGCTTCCAGGGTTGTGGCTGGATTCATTTAAGACTGCAATCAACATTGATTAAATGCAAATACATCATGGGGACCCTTCCTAATGGAGAGCTACCTCTGGGATAGAGACCTCCAGGGCACATCTCCAGCCCTGGAGTGATGTGTTCGCCCCGGTAAACATACACACCAGGAAGCTTGCAAGCCAACCCAAACAAATACTGCAGAGCAGCCTGTGAAGTCCTGACCCATGGAAACTTCCTGGGTCCAAGCGTATTTGCAGCTGGAGGGTACGTCCTCTCTCACAGCTGCGGTAGCTATTCCCTTCCCAGCCCTTCCCTTTCCCTGTCCACCCTGACCCCATACGAAGCCATGGGGCTCTGGGAAGTGGCCTGGGAGACCCGGTATGCCTCCTTCCCAGAGCTTAGTGCTGGGCTCCTCCACTTGCTGGCCAGCATTCAGCAGGCAGAGCCTCTGCTGGAGCAGGGTTTCCAGCTAAGCCCACGCACTTGCACGGTGAAAAGAGCTGAGACCTCTGTGGTTGGTTTGTGTTTCAGAAGCCACTTGTGTGTGGAAGCCTCTCGGCCAGGCACCTCTAGCTTTGCAGAAGGACCTTTTCTTCATTTTTTTTGTTTGCTTGTTTGTTTCTCACTGATTCTCCAAGAAGAGAAAAGGAACCCTAGGAGCTACCAGCAGACTCAACAGCATGCTCAGGGCTCAAGAGATACTGATGGCTTTTGTGCAGGGTGAAGATTGATGAAGTTAATGACTGAATAACCTTGGGTTGCCAAAGGAGCTATTTTGGGGGGCTGGTTTAAGCCCCATAAAAAACCCCTGGCTTAGAAAAGAAGAGTTGCATGTGGTCCCTGAATCCCCAACCTTTCTCTGCTCCGCAGGTCCACAGCTTCCTTGGAAATACACCACTAGGCTGAATAGAATCAGGCCAGGGTAGTCACTTCTGCTCTGCCATCTGCACCCTGCTAACCCTCAGGGCAACCTTTCCTTGCTGGTATCCCACTTTGGGTTGTGTCATCCCCAGGGGACATGAGCTGGTTTGCCCAGAGCAGCTGATGAGCAGTAGCTTGTTTTCCCCAGCAGTAACCTGCTGGTACAGCTGTGCCTGGGGTTAGACCAGATTACAATCACCCTTAAAACTTCTGCTTCTTCCTTTGATTGCTCCTGGTCAGAATCTTTCATCTGTTTTGGGAAAGTTTGGTTAACTTTCATGTGGTTTCCAATAAAGAAAATCATTCACCAGAATTTCCTGTTATGCCATCAGTCTCCAGCCTGGCCAAAAAGAGCACTTTACTGTTGTTTACATAGCTGCAAAAATGTACTAGGACCTTCCCAGCCTAAGGTGCCTGCTTATTCTTAAGCCTGGCCTCTTGAGGCTCCGAGTGCCATTTGCAGCTGTGTTTTGCTCTGCAGGCTCTCGTTTCTGGGGAGGGAATTTCTCCAAGGCAGGAAACCATGTCTTCGCATGCCTCCACACCGTACCTTGTGCCAAGGGGCCCTGATTCTGATGGGGGATGCAGGATGATCTGGCAATTGCAGACATGTACTGGAGCTGGGAGAGCGAGTCCAGGAGGGAAGCTTCTCTGAAAGCTCCTGCTGCCAGTGTGAACGCCATTAAACTGATGCCATCTCCTGGCTGGGCATAGAGAGTGGCTCAAGATGCAGCAGTTGGGGTGGGTGAGAGAAGGGGCTGTAGGACGGGAGGAGGGAAGGCAGGAGGAAAATGGCACATGGAGGGCATGTGGTCATCTATATTTGGGTGTTAATTTGCCTCTTTTCTGGACACTGGGTCTGCCATATGAGAAAGTGGACACTTGCACAGGAAAATAAAGTTGTCCTTTGGAGTAGACCCGCTGTGGGATTTGGAGACCACAGGGAAAACTGCTGTACCGATCTGCTCTCTGTGCCTCTGCCATGGGGGACCTCTGGAGTCCTTTGGACAGCCCTGATGAAAATCACTCTTTCATCAAACCGGTTAAGTCTGAGTTTTAAACAAACCATCTGTTCTTGGAGGTCAACTGCTGACTGGGGAGGCAGCTCTTGTATTGGAGGCAAGCCTGGCTCTTAATCCATATCCAAAAGGGCGCTGTGGGAATGTATGTATGGGGAAACCCCTATTGTATATAGTCAGGGGGACAGAAGAGGACTGGAGCCATTTTATTGTGTACCTACTAAGTGCTGGAGGCATCATTTAAGACCTGAGTATTAAGGAATTGGGCCCATTAAGCCCAATATCCATGGCTGTCTAATAATAAGCAATGATGCATTTGTTTCTTCACTGAGACTTAAGGGATTTGTTGCAATGGGATTGTGCTGATTTTTGACGGCAGAGCAACACATGCTTAATGAAAGTAGTAAGATCCTAGATCTACAGGTGATATCTACAGTGATTTTAAGGTCTCTGGACTTCAAATAGCTCTAGAAGACCTGCCATGACGATAATCTGATTTACCATCAAGTTCCTTTCATCTGCAGGGTTTTCAATTCCCAGTAGAAAAAGGTGAATCACTGGGCTTCCCTCAGGGTACTAATCACAACCATAAAGTGCCACTGTGGTTTATGAAAGGAAAAGCCAAGTTACAATGGTCACACATCATAGTTGAAGTTTATGAAGGGTTAATAAAAATTAATAGGCAGTTTTGCAAATGGTTACTTACCTGGTGCCTAATGCAGTCCTTCACAGCCATCATTTGCTCATTAAGATCAATGTATAAGGCAGAGTATTCCAACCTGTATTCTGCTTATGATTAGAAATGACTTGGTTTCATTTTTCTAATGAGAAAGATATTTTAAAAAAAACAAAGTTTTTTTCAATACAGAAAAAAAAAGAAAAATGCTTCAAATTACTTGCTCTTTAAGAAAAAAAGGAAGCTTTTAAACATGTTTTTATGGGAAAAAGAAAAAGTTTTATTTGTTCCCTCTCTTTTTACTTTTCCAGTATGGAAAACTACAAAAAAAAAAATAAAGCCTGCAACCTTTTTCATAATATAGTCATCCTTTTTGGCCACAGTACCTTAAAAAAAAATCCATAATCATGCTTTTAACAAAGAGCTTGTGCTTATATGTTTGTATAACTATTGATTTACAATATCCTTAAAATTATAGAGCTAAGCCTTCACTGAGAGTCTTCACTTTGTTTTTACATAAATAGACATTATTGTAAGAAAAGAATGAAAAAAGAAGTTAGTTGACCTAAGTAAGCCTGTGAAAATTTTGCCCAGGTAAGAAGCGATAATTTCCTCAGGAATATCGCCATGCAACGTAAAACAAAAATGTGTAGCTTTTTTTTTTTTTTCAGAATTTTTGATCACTTTTGTAAACAAAATCGTAGCTTTCTCCAGTCTATCTTTCAGTGGCTTTTGGAAAATGTTTCCCTTGCAGAGCAAGGCAAGAAAAGTGGAAACTGCAGTGTAGTCTTCTCAGGGTTGCCTCCTTAATAGAAACCAGCACCACATAAGGCTTTCCAATAGAAAGAATGTTCTACTTGACTGGAGCTCCAGCCTGACAAGTCTCAGTCAGAATACAATTATCCACCCTGGAATTAGATCAGTAGAGCTAGTGAAAAAAAAACAAAAAAAAGAAAGAAAAAAACACTATTTTTTGCTTTTCTGCTTCCCTAAATGAAAAACTGCTTTCAAAATCTGTTTAAATTGAAATGTACTTGCTTGAACATTAAACACTGGGAAAGACCTCTTTTCATAGAATCATGGAATGATAGAATGGTTTGGGTTGAAAGGGACATTAAAGATCACCTGTTTCCAACTCCCCTGCCACAGGCAGGGACACCTTCCACTAGACCAAATTGTTCCAAGCCCCGTTCAACCTGGCCTTGAACATTGTCAGGGATGCAGCAGCCACAGCTTCTCTGGGCAACCTGTGCCAGTGTCTCACCACCCTCAAAGTAAAGCGTTTCCTCCTAATATCTAATCTAAATCCCCCCTCTGCCAGTTTAAAGCCATTCCCCCTTGTCCTATCCCTATCCTTATAAAAAATTCCTCTCCAGATTTCTTGCAGGCCCCTTTAGGTGCTGGAAACTGTTCTTTGGACTCCTCCAAGCCTTCTCTTCTCCAGGCTGAACAATCCCATTTCTCTCAGCCTGTTTCTATAGAAGAACTGCCTCAGCTCTGATAATTTTTTCTGATGAAAACTGTACTGTTTCCTGCCCTCCTCCTCCAATTAAAACCTGGCAAAATAAAAATATAGCTATAAAATTGTTTATTATCTTTTTCCATGGAAAATGCCCCCTACATTCTGACACTGGTGTTAACAATGAAGTCATACAATGGGCAGCATCTGTGCCCAACAGTAGATTCCCTGGGAAGGTAAATCCAGCAGTTTCAGAATTCCTGCACATTTATTTGCTGGCAGATGAACAGACCATCTTCTAGACAAGGCTGTAGCACCTTCAGTGGGAATGTGGTTGAAGAGGCCTTTTGTTTCCATCTCAGTTGCAAGGCAGCATTTAAAAAGCAGCCTACAGAAGTTCTGAACTGGGTTCATTCAGTCCAGGTTCTGTCTTCAACAGGAAAAAGACACAACAGAACTGCATATGGTGTTTCTCCCAAAATCCCACTACCTCCAGTTTGGGAATTTTCCTTAGCCTGATGTGTGTTTAATGATCCCACTGGAATCCTCATCCAAGTATTCATCCAATCTCCCTGGGACCCCAGGTTAACTTTTCACACCCCTAATTCCCCTTGGCAAAGATTTACACTGTTCCATTACCCACCAAGGGGGAAATACCTCTTCTTGTTTATTTTGAGCTTGGCTCCTGGTGTCTCTGCATGGTACTTCTCCTCTTCCACATCCTGAGCAGACATGGTTCAGTATTGTTTGGGGAAGAAGGTTTCCCACATATGAATCATCCACAACACTCCCCAGAGCATTTCTTGATGCCCTCCATTCATGTTAAGCAACCAATAAATTTCAACAGCATTCAGCTTGTGAGGGCTGATAAGATCACAGTGAGAAAGGGGACAGTGCCAAAAATACTGAGCTTTTTAAAGGATGTGCCATATAATGCTTTTAACATTTGTAGTTCTCGAGGCCAAAGGGATCATTAGATCATCTACTGTGACCTGTATAATGCAGGCTGGAGAATTTTGCCTGCTTACCCCCGCGCTGAACCCAGTAATAACTGTTGTTTAAGTGAACGGGTAACACTGAAGGTATTAAAAGCACCAGCACATGAAACTGCAGCTCCAGTAGCAAGGAAGAATAATGAATCTGTCAACCTGGGGCCACCATCCTGGGACTGGAGAAGGAAAAACTAGTGCCTGAATTCACACAAGTAAGGTAAGGAGGGCAGGATGCTCATGGCTACTGCATGCCCATTAGCTGACCTCATTTTTATGGAGGGTCTGAGAGCAGAGTTTGATGCAGGAGCATGGGAGATGGAGAAAATCCCATGTGGTTTTGTTAAGGACAGATAGTGTTGCTCCAATGCAATATATAATCATAGATATTCAATAAAGTAACTGACTTGTTGGACAAAGGGAACTAATGGTCCAAATCTGACCCAAAGCAATTTAATATTCGATTGGAATATAGAAAGAGTGGAGATCTGGCTATAGGGCTACACTGGAAAATTCTTGGTACCTTCAGTGGACAGGTCAAAGAAAAATTTCCTTTGTTTCTGGGGGACTGGCCATAGGACATAATACCTGAAGAAGATGTGGTTCTAGTGAAAAAATGCAGGTAATACAACATTGGGTTATAGTCCCAATTCTAAGCACTATCAAAGAGGTAATCAAAGTAATTCTGCGTAGTGGCCATACAAATGCAAGGTCAAGTGAAAGCTAGAACCATTTCCTGAAGTGGACACCAGTGGTTTGGAAATGTAGAAGATGGGAGAGATGGATATACTCCTTCATTGTGGAGTGACTGTGGACCACCAGCATGAAAACAGCTAATATGTTTAGGCTGGAAATCAGAAGAAATTTGACCCTCAGAGACATGGGAATCTGGATTCCTCACCAAACTCAGAGCATGAAGAGCCCAGAGCTGCTTGTGTCACATCAGTAGGCACAATACTGGAATTAGAAATGAAAGCTTGTGGGATGATGTGTTAGGTGTCAGACTGTCTGGAATTTCCAAGAGAGGTTAGAAGAGCAGCTGATACTCATGTTTGTTGTACAGTAGTTACAGAACATTAAATTAATCACAGGCTTTTGAACTTCATGACTTTTACAGGGGATGAGCATTATTTCCTCACCATAGCTCCTCTCCCACTCCTTCTGGAATCTCACTTCTGGATTTGTTTTTTTGCCTTCTTTTAAATCTTTGGTGAGTGGTCCCAGCCTGAGCTGATGTTCACAACAACAAGATGCTTCTCAAGAAGGCCTTGATCACTGCTTGTCATAAAAGCACCAGTAGATCTCTGCTCAAGCAAAAAGTTTCAGCTTAAATAGGCAATTACAATTGAGACTCCTGACACAGGATGGGTCATGGGCCACTTCCAAATATCGTTTTCACCTGGCATACTTTATTTTACTGCATGGTCCAAGCCTCCGGAATCATGATTGAATTCTCTTGATCTCTTTCAGTGCCACACTGTAGTTTTTAGGCTTTTGAACTTATGTCTAGAGAGCTCAGCTGTGAGGTTTTATCCCTTCCCTTCAGCAGGAATGAAGTAGTATGAGGTGTATCGCACTATTGACAGTTGACAAAAAATTGCTTACCTGTCCATAGATCATTCATGGCTTTTACTCTTAAACTGGGCAATTGTTGCTGCACTTGCTGCATCAACGTATCAGCTGTATTACATAGTGGGGTTTGTTCACCTGTTTTTACTGTAGCAACTGTGAATAAAACAAAGCTCTAACAATATTCACGTATGCAATGCTTTTTTTTGATGAGGTGGCATCAGTAAGAACATAAGGAAAAGATTGAGCCCCATAAACACACTCTTCTCCCTCCAAGGAGCTGGCTTTGACTGTTCTCCATTTTGGCTCCTCATCAGAGACAAAGATTCTTCCCCAGGGCACCACAAATGAGGAATAAAAATGCTTCTTTTAAAAAGGTCTCTCCATGGCTACCTCCTTCTTATGTTATTGCCTCTTCTGCTGGAGCTGATGGCTGCAGCTGACACCCTGTTGCATTTGGTGCTGCATGTGGTGAGAGATGAACCCTGTAGAAGCTCACAGCTTGGGAGATAATGTAGGGCTGTGAAGGACAGACTTGCCAAAGGCTACATAATATGTCAGTGCCAGAGTAAGGAGTGAGGCGTGGACTTTACATTGGCTGATTTAGTGATGGATGCAGGGGGCTGTCTCTCCTGCTGCTTGCTGTGGGATCAAGACTCTCTTTATGCTTGCTATAGAGCACACACTCAGTTTCTCAGCAAGCAGCATAACCTGCACAACTATTTGGCATCTTCTATATAAAGTACTGGTTGCCAGTAAATGGGGCAGATACAATATACATGAGTGCAGATGACGGAAGGATGAGTTAATGTGCATGCAAGGAGCCGTGTTCTCATCACAGGTTTCAATGGGTGCTTACAGAGACTTATGGCTTTCATACACAACAAATGTAGTTGTCTATGAGTACCTGGATAACCAGGTCATGCAACGTGGCCATCACCAATGAATGTTGTCACCCTCTAGGGACGTATCAGCCAGAGCCAACACTTGCACTTGGCAGTGAGAAGTGTTGTACATCCTGATATTCCTTCAGTCTAAAATGTGGCAGGAGTGTGATAGGTTTCATCAGCTCTACAAACCAGGCTCAGCCTTCCAAATTCTTCATGTCCCTCTACACACAAGGGGTGGGGGAAACATCATTTTACATTTGGAAAGTTCTAAGCAGGCATCATTTGTCTGCAGGAGAATGTGGCCAGGCCTGTTTCGTCTCTGGGCACTGAGGACAACAGCCTTCTTCCACCATCTGTGTATAATAAATGAAGAATTTGGGTCATAAAAATTTCTACCCTGTTTAAGATGCACGGTATTGCTTTTCTCAAGCTAACTGCCCCTGGCAGTTCCAGTTAATACTTCCGTTTGAAATAAAAACCTTAAAAGCCTTTTAAGTTGACATTTGAAGTAATTTGGGAAACAATGTGAAAACATAATCTTTCTTCCAGGGTCTTTTTACAAGGTATGGAGTTTAGCAGCTCTGCAAGCCCTTTGCCCATGGCTGACAGCCTCCATGAAGCCTCCAGAAGAAATGTTTGTCCAAATTATGCAATATCATCTCTGGCTCCCAGCCTGGCCTTGCACTGCTATGATATTTGTAGACACATCTTCTCTTCAAGTGTTTGTACCAGTTAATGGGAAAGTCCTATTCAAATTATATCAGAGCAGATAAAGATGTTTAGGGAAACCTTGGCACTATCCATGACATGGTGCATGTGGCAAATCCATCTTCCTTGAGTGAGCACAAGCCACCCATCTCTGGCAAGTGGTGAACAGAGCTGCCTGGCATGGGCTCATGGGCTTAAAGGCCCACATTCCACCATCTGCACAGGGTCTGATCCTCACATCCACCTGCCTACATGGCAAAGGGCTGAATCTTCTCTTTTCCCCAAGGGGATCGTGAGTCACCCCTTCCCCAGCAAATCCCTCTGCACCTGACATGATCCTTGGCAAAGGAAGTGGGAAAATGGTTTTGTGCAAAATACCCCAAATATTTCCACTTTGCAGTGTCTGGATGGGCCCATTTTTTTGGTGATTATTTTAAGCCATTTTTCCCCAAACGTTTTTCCCCTAAAAAATATACAGAATTTTGTTTGAGTGGTTTGTTGGTTCTTTTAGTTATCATGTGCTTGGAATCCTGTCTGTAGCAAGTGCATGGCTGAAGAGCTGTCTGTGAAATGAAGGATTACAAACATATTTCAGCTCACGATTTTGTTTACAGAGTTTGTGGAAAAATAGTAGAACTTCAGTGATGTCTGAAATAATTTCTCAGGAGCTTTGTTTTAGAAAGGAGGCCTTTCTGGTAAAGGCGTATCTACATGCACCACACCAAACACAGATGACTTTGGTCTTTACTCGTGCTCTGAGTTTTACTGCAAAAAAATTAATAGAATTCCTCAAGAGAAAAGTTCATCACAAAAAAAACCAACCCCAAAACAAAAAAAAAACACACCAAAACCAAAAACAACACCAAAAAAACCAAACACCCCAAAAACCAAAATCAAACCCAAAACCCAACAGCAAACATGGAAGCGGAATTGTTTTGATATTGCTTCCAAATTTTTCTTTCCAATGTATCTGCAGATATATGACCGATACTATGACAGACTCCAAGTTAGACCAGTCCCAAGGACAACATGGTGAGAAAATTCCAAGACACACTAACCAGACATACCATGGAGAGAAAATAAGACATGTATTGATTGAAGGCACCAGAGCAAACTTCATCTGATGGTATATCAAGGTCTACACTTGAGCTACCCACCTTACACCCCCCTATGAGCAACAGAGGTCCAGTCAATATGGGATATAGGCCATATATATGGCCATGAGGAAGATATGCAGGTGCCATCCTCCTTAACCTAAAGTCATGAAAGTGATATGTGAAATATGATCTTTTTTGCCCCATTCAATACAGCAAAAATTCTGAGATTTAGAATTAAAAACTAAAAGCCATTGCTGCCTTCAGGATAAAAATACTGAAAGAGGGTATATAGGGATGTTTTGACTGCAAACCTCCTGTGTTGCAGGAGATGATTTGTTATGATTTTTACTTTATATCAACTTTTATATAGCTGATTGTGTAGATCAACATAATATGCTGTAGTAGAACAGGATTGTATTATGATATAAAAGTCAAAATGCCACAAATTGAAACTATGCTATCATAATGCAATGTTTTGACTTTCTCCTGACCAAAAATTATCACTGATATTTGAACAAGTCCCTGCTTGATTTCTGAAAGAATAGCATTTTCCAGTGGAAAACCTCTTGGTCAAAAATATTTTGGCTTTCTCTGCTAGGGACAGAAATGAGGGTGACTGCAGGAGTAATAAATGCTACGGCTTTTCTGCCTCAGTTCTTCTGCTCAGTCTTACTCTGTCCATCTAGTGGTCTATGGCTCAGAAGTGGAGCCACATACAGCTGAGCATGTCCTTTTCTGCTTTAGGCAAGAACTATGGAGTATCAGTGACCTGCCTTGCTCTTTATTCTGTTGAGACCAACCCTTACAATAACCCAGAGATCCTCTGAAATTACCCCACCTATATTGTAATGGAAAAAGAAGTCCTTATGATCTCCTGCTCAGCTTGGCTTAGGGGCAGCTGATCTTACATGCTAGTGTGCATCTGCCCATTTCAGGCACTGTATAGGAGAGAGGTTTAGGATCAAAAGACCCAGCATTAATGTTATTACCATAGCCAGAATACTGGGACATAGCCAACAATGAAAAAACAAATTACGCTATTTTTCTCAAATTTTGGAATTTTTCATCAAAGTTTTATGGAGCAGAAGGAAGGTTTCACCTCTGCAATTTTCACCTGAAAAATCCAAGCGTTTTGATATAGTTATTATCTTGCTACCCAGTAGTTTGAATAGCCTCATTACACCTAGAGACAAGTTACTGTCAATCTGCTTCTCTTACCCCTGTGAGCAGCAGAAATTGTCACTAAGAACCCTTTTAGACAGTGGCTCAGGGCAGTGTCTCCTCCCAGCTCCCACCAATATATGTCTGTGTAAAAGCAGATGAAGGTGGTGGTTAAATTGGGTCCCTGTAGGTTAGGAACCTCTGGTCTAGGAAAAAGGTGTGATTATTTTTTTTTTATTATTTTGGTCCCCTTGATGCACACAGCATTTCTGGAGTTTTTCCTTCATGACAGAGAGAGATGGGGCCATTGGCACAGAGGTGCCCAGTCCATGGGGCATTTTCCACACCCTGAGTCCCAGCTCTACTTTTTGTTGTTAACTTGGAGTAGCACTTTCCTGAAGATAGGCATTTCCTTCATTTGGAACCTACAGAATTTATACAGGAGATAAAATTACTCATTGTTGAGACAAAGGGACGATTTACCCCTTAGAGTCTATGGTAAGTCTATGCTACGGTGAGGACTCGTAGTCAGGGTCTGACCCACACAGGCTCCATTCACATGTGTTTTCAGCTCCTTAATGCATGCTCTAGAACCACTATGAATACGTTTTCCATCTAGGCCCTTCCTAAAGCATACTGAAAATGATGGTCTTAGTAAAATTTTACGCCACACTTTAAGGTTTATGAGTCTATAATGCACAATTTACCCCTGGTAAGGGACGCAGCAGTGGTTTTGTGTTCTATACAATGCTCAGCCAACACCAGCCCTAAAGAAAGATCATCAGTGTTTAAATTGTGAAAAGAATGTTGATGACATTTTCTTTTCTTTACTCCACTAAAGACAAGAGAGGCTCATGTAAAACACAAGCTCTGGCCCCTTTCCAACATTAATGCAATTTACTGCAAAAGTGCTCACTTTTTTAATTAAGCTGGAATGCTGCTACTCTTCATAGGAATGCAAAATGGATGGGTTACTGACAGGGGGAAAGGCTAATGACTGCAATCTGCTCTTAACTGAGCAGAGCAAGACTTTGCCACCTCCATCAGACTTTGCTCAGGAGTAAAATTTGCTCAATGGAGCAGACAGCAAGTAGCCTTGTGTCCCGGCAAGCTGAGAGCCTGTTCAAATGTCTAAGGACTAATTCTGCAAGCCTCTTCCCTCTTCAGCCACTGTGATCAAGTGGCTGGGATGTGAATTTCATAGGCTGATCTAGTTTCTGAATAAATAAAATCTGGATTTTTTTTTTAACTTCAAATGGCTCAAAATGAAGAATCTGCACCCCCTCCACATGTGCCCATAGCAAGCTGTTTATGAAAGCAGGGCATAAAATATTTGATCATGGTTTTGATCCAGAACATGCAAACATTTGTCCTCTTGTGCTAGCTTCACCTGGTGGCTTTCATTTTCTTCGACATAAAGACAGGGTGAAGCAAAGTAATAGAAAAATAGAAAACATCTTTGTCGAAAATGAGATTGCAGCTGTGTAACTGGAGCGCACAACCATAAATCAGAATGTCAAATCCAAAGCACATGACTTTTTGCAAGTTCTCCATGTGTGCTATAATGTGATTACAGCCTGGTTACTATTATGATTTAAAACAAAGTCTTTCATGCTAGAAACAAAATGCGGAATGTGAGCAGCCTGGGGGAGAGAGACGGGAGACTTAGCCCTGACTGTCAGAGGTGGGCTAGAAGGTTTCAAGTGCTTCTCCGTCAGGTGTGAGGGGACGAGGGAAGGACTCAACCCCAGCTTTGGCTGCAGTCTTAACATCAGGGACAAATTAGCCAGTGGTGTTCAGCTCTGCCTAACAATCCTCAATTATGGATGGGGTAGGTTTCTGTCTCCCCATGTTGTAGAAAATCCTGAAGCCAAATACACAGATTACAGAAGTCATTCTTTTTTGTCTATCACATAAACAAATCGTCCAGCTGTTATTGCTAAGATTCCAGTTTGAAATCTTGGACTTTCTTATATAAACTTCAATGTAATGGTATTTAAAGTGTCATAGACAATAAGCATCTAATCCTAGTCAATAAATTGCAGACTAGTTGCATGAGCTTCGAGAGCTGTTAAAGACAGCTGTGCTTTTTTTGTAATTCAAGTCATTTCCAAATTGGGCAGACCTCCAGGTGTATTTTCAGACAAACACAGTGTGCTCAGAAAATGTGTTGTTTGGAGCAGCACAAGCATGAATGCAAGGGCGTCACATCACCCGGTGACAGAGTAGAGACCACATTGTCCATTTCTACGAAGCTCAGGTTGATGAGGGGGAATTGCTGAGACGTCTGTGAAATTATTAAATGGCCCTACTGCTCTCCCTAGAGAAAAATGTGGCCCTTGTGGAGAAGAAGGGGAATATTCCTATTAACTTCAGTTAAGCCAGCAATATAAATGGGTCCATAGAGACTCTTTTCTTTTAGAGAGGGAGGAAAGAGAGCAAATGTTTTTTAACTATCACTCAGCTGTTTTGGAGAAACAGCAGCCTGTAAGGCCTGAAGAGAGTGGACAAAGCAATATTTTCACTGAGCCAGCCTGCTGCTGTGCCCTGAGGATGGCTGGTTGGAGCCACATGAGCTCCACCAATGTGAAGTGTCTGGGACACATGTCAATGCACATGACTTCTCCTGCTGGGATCAAACACGAGAGGTCAGAACATGGCTCCCTGGGTAGCAAATTTTGGGATCATGATCATGGTTTTGCAGAAAAAGCAGCAACCACTAGCCTCTCTAATTCCTCTTGTTGACCTTAGTAGGAGATCAATGCTTCTGAAGACCAGACAGGTGCTTGCAATAAGCTTTCAGAGCCTCCCCACCAGGCTCAGGGTGGAAATCTTGGCCCAGATGTATTTTTGCAAGCTATTTCAAACATTACATTTGAAACCATTTAGCACAGGGTCATTGGCTGGTATTGCAAGGTGCCCTGCGGGATTTGGTGGAGTCGAAAGGTGTCTATGCACTTGCTGTTGGGCTGTCACTCTCCCTCCATTGGCAGCTGTGGTGACAAACATCGAGTCAAACTGTTTCAAGGGTATTTTTCCACATCTGTGATCACCAGGCAGATTAATCTATTTCTTTCCCTCCCACCCCCTTGTAAGCCATTTTACGACCATCAGACGGTTTACACCTGAGAAGCAGCCTCCTCTTCTGCAAGCGCTGCTCTGCGGTGCTCAACATCTGCCTCTCAGCATGTATCAAATATCCCTCTCCTTGTCAGCAGCATGAGTAAAACAGGCAAGCTGGTGGAGAAAATATAAATCAAAAGCCTCCACTCAAGGGCAGGATTTTGCCAGACTTTTTCATGGGGCCAAGTCTCCAGCACACTCTCCTGGGGGTGTTCAAGATTCACAGAGCACCTGCTGCAAGGGCATCCCACCACCAGGCTGGGTTTAAATATGTGCAAGCAAGGTGCCTTTGTCAAACCCATGTCTCCCTGCCTGCTTCGGCCTGGTACTGCATGGGGAAGGGTCCCATGGTGGCCCCATGCCCACAGCCAAGACCCAATCCTGGAGCCGGGAGCCTTGGTCTCAGTTTCCAGCTTGGCCACAGGCTTCCTGTGTGGTCTTGGGCAAATCATACACTGCAAGGCCCGCTCTCAGTTTGCTGATATTTTGAGAGAGCCGTGGTTTGGCAGGTGAATGAGCTGCATACATATGTGGGGAGAGGAGGTTTTATTATTAGTGCTGGTTGAAACACAAGTGCCGGCTCCATCTGCGCGTGTTGCAATTTTGCAAGCATCTCAGCTCAGGGCTGGGAGGAGAGCGCTTCTCGGAGCATGTGTACGCTGGGGTTTCATCTCCGCCTTGTGTGGAAATGGCAGCAGCTCCGGGAAAGCAACCCTTGCTGATCCGAGCAGCCGTGAAACTAGTCCATCATCACGTATGTTCTCAGGAATGTGCGCTTGTGTGGGTCTCTGCAGACAACCCTGATTCATCACCTCCAAAGCAATTAATAAAACTCGGCTGGCCCTTCCCCAAAATATTGAAAATGATTTGCAATTTGAGAGTGAGAGTCAGTGTTGTTTTTCACATGGAATCAGTTTAATTAATCACACTGTTTGAACAGCTGGGTCCACCATGCATTTCTACTCAAGTTCAGCATTCCTAGAAAACTTGTCAAGTATGAATCAAAATAATACCATCTCCCTGCTTCCAATGATTAATCACATATCTCTCCTTTTCATTCACACCTAAACATCAGCTAAATCAAAAGCAGCCTCCTTCTCCACCACTGTGTTTGTGGCTATTTGCCAGTCTAGGATAAATTATCTAGAGAAGGCTTTGAAAAGCTATTGGTTTGCCCTCAACCTTTTATCGATGTCTGTTTCAACTTCATATGTATTTGTAGTCTCTAGGAGCCAGGGACCGCACAGGAAAAGTTCACATTCCAAAATCCAGAATTTGTGGCAGAGAATTAAAAAATAGAATTAATTTCTAGCATCTGGAAGTCCAAGTGAGGTATTTGCAGGAGGTCTCCAAAGGGCGTCTGAACAAAGGGCCAGAGTTCCGAAGAATATGACTCTGATTTCCAACATGAAGTCTGGTATGTCCTGAACATTTCTATTTGCTTAAAGCAAGACTGTCTTTGGATCCGCGGCAGTTTGCCAAAGCAGATGGTGGATCCTGGTCACTAACACCATGTGTATGCTGTGAGCTTGGGCCATAAGGGTTCCTGCATGAAGTGGTGACTGTGTAAGCAAATATGAACACGCAAGAGGTGTGTGCATGTGGGATTGCTCCATGAGTCCCTCCATTTCTGGGAGGGTGCTCTTGGCAAGTGGGTAAAAGTTACAGCCCCACCAGCCCTATCCAACAAATAACTGGTTTTGAGAATGCAAAAGTTAAGACGTATGTAAAACCAAGGGAGAGCTTCAGGCAGAAATGAGAAGTTTGGCTCTTTGAGGGCAAAGAAGAATATTTTAGGATGTTTGAATTGCCTAACCTGATGGACTCACAGTATAGCAAGGGTCTTACCAAATCCCTACTGTAGAAACCATCTCCCAGCCCTGGGAGGGATCATGGCTTGTTTTCCAACTACCATGCAAGGAAGCAGGAATATGCCATTGGGCATGAGCCCTGAAAAAGCAAAAAGAGGTTAGAAATAGTGGAGCCTTCCCTGAGGACCACCCAAGAGGAGTTAAATATGGGGATTTTTAAATGGAGTTGGATCAAAGAATAAAGGAAATTAGAGCCAATAGGGAGCTAAAAGGTAACATCTGTTCCTTTTCAGTGATCACCAATAGAGTCTTTCTCTGGAGAAGCAAAGTGTCCAGAGGAGCCTATCCTTCAGCACAGCCGGAGTTGCAAGTGGGAAAATCAGGCTTGGAGATGTTGTTTGATATCTTCTTCTCATCACAGCATCTCTCCATGCTGCATGAGTAAGGCCTAGAGCAATGGTCTCTGTCACTTTAGAGGCCACCTTAACCCACCTTTGCTCCACAGGGAAGTGCAACATGGAGGCACTTGAGCTGCCTTGGAGCAAACAAAGCACCATCTAAAGAGAATAAATACTGTCCTGGTGCTGCCTCACCACTGTCAACACCATTACAGGGCCAGTACAAGGCAACATGTGCCATCTTCAGACAGCACAGCTTCCCCCAGGCATGGACACATGAGCAGGCAAGTCCAAAGCTGCTCTCCTACTCTCCTCTCACTGTAGGCTGCCTGGACATTCATGATGTTATACCCATCCATTCCCCATGAGTGAGTCCTTCCCCATGTCTCCTATTTCTGTAAAAGATGGACAGGGGAGGGTGAGGGCAAGCTTTGTGTCCTTCCTGGGCTTGCCATGAAAGGCTCTGATGGGAGGCCATCAATCCACCCTGTCACCAGGGGTGCCAATTAGCCAAAGTGCCTCTGGGTGATAAGCAAATCCAGTCGTTGACCTTCTGAGGACTGAGTGATAGCAGGACAAGTCCTTGACAGCTTAGTGGGCAGCACATGATGAGTCCTTGTTGCCAGAGACTATCTGGCTTTCCCCAAAGGTTCCCTGTCTGCTTTTTAAGCTAGTGATCCTGTATTTTGGTGGTCATTTTGCTGACCCATAAGGAGTGGAAAACAGTGGGTGTTATTTTCTCATGATCATTGCGCTTTTCCATCCCTGCTGTCCGCTGACCCATCTGCAAGATCCTTGCCACAACTTCTGGCAGAGGAGATGTCTTGCAGGCTCTTAAATAGTGACACACAAGTATGTTTGCCAGAGTACGTGTATCAAATCACCTGCCAGGGTTTTGTCCTTAAATGTGCTGTTGTGTGACATCCCCTGGTCTGCTGTAAATGTAGTAAATACCAGACTGCTGCAAAAACTAGCCCTCAAAATGAATCACACCTTACTGCCATGTGCTGGTGTTCAAAGTGGTCAGGCAAACCTGGTTTGCTTTGCAAATTCTTTGGGAGCATTCTGTCATGCTATTTAGCTATCTGGGGTTGTACATGGCAGCAAAGGGAAGGAACAGTCTGTTCCCTACATCCATCATTGGCAGGAAAGGCAATCCTGGATGTATCTCACAGCAAACTCAGGGAACTTTCTAACAGGGATGAGAACGAAATCAGGATGGGAGTACCTGGGAAGAATGCATTGTCTATCACCAGGTCAGGCTGGTTTTGCCATGGGGCTGGATAATGGGCAAGATCTTGAGTCCTCCCAGCCCTGGGACCCACACATCTGAGAGCAACAAGGATGCAACGATGAAACAACTTTTCTGCTCCCTCAGGCTTCTCACCCACAAATTCCCCTCATCAGATCCCACTTCTTCTATATGTTTCTGGCAAGAAAATGCATACTTTGGAAAAAAAAAAAAAAAAAAAGGGAAAGAAAAAAGTAAGGAAGAAAAACCCTGGGTTTGCTCTCCATAATGATACCAGATATCCTGCCAACAAAAATACAAACCCTGAAATGGATCTAGTTCTTTTCCCACATTTTTCTAAATATAAGGTCTGAATAACAGCTCCAAGCTCTCATTTGGAAAGAAAGCTGCAGCCCAGTGCTGGGGTTTAACTCAGCAGGAAGACGATTGCCTCCAGCAGTACCTCAAGATTACAACCTGGAAGGGGGGGTTTCCCTGCAAGTTGCCACCGACTGAGCTGCTCCATCAAGGCTGAAGCACATGGGCAGCTCTTTGGGGCCAGCCCAGGCTGGCAGTGGTGTGTTTTGCTGCATCTAAGCTAGTGGGAGACTTTTGTTGTGATAACAAATGGGTCAAAACCAGTAAGGTTTTGGGGATCCTTGATGTGTCTGGGTAGATTGGGGCACCAAGGAGACTTGCAAGCAGGTGAATGGCCACTGCTGACCTCAGATCCCTCCTTAGGGACTCCCTGCTTGGCTGTATTTTGATCACATCCCTGAAGTACCTTGCTGCATCCGTATGAACTGTCTATTGATAGGCAATTCCAAGTCACACGGTGGAACAGAGCAGTCATACTGCCTACATAAGTAATCTCTAGTAGGTAATAGAGACTTTTTCTAGTTTCCCTTTCCACTGCTTGTATTCTAACATGTTTTAAAAAATAAATTAATTAAAAATAGAAGAAGAATATAACCTTGAGGACAGAAGTAATTTTTTTTTCATTTGTGCACATGCAGTTCACCCCCCTTAGGTCTTGTTGTAAAGTCCAGGATGGAGACCATAGGGATTAAAGGCCAAATGTGCACAGGTATCAAGATGATATAAGGTTCCTGATGAGTTCAGCAGTATTTGGAGTCAGTGTAAATCAATGTGTGCTGTAAAAGATCGAGGTATACGCATTTCTGATTGCTTCAACCCTCCTTAGATGCTGTTGAATTGCTCGCGTCCTGCCTAAGACCCTCCAGGGCAGCGGTATCACTCACAGGAGGTACGGCTGAATCTGAAGGCATCATGGACAAGTTCAAGGCCCTGTGGGAAATCTGACTGAAATGAGCAATCTTTTCAGTGAGTTAAGGTCTCCATTAATATCAGTGTGATTTCAGCTGCACTATCCTCCTGTAGGCTACAAGGCTGAGTTATTTTCCAACCACAGTTTCATCAGGTCCTTTTCAGGCTCTCTTCCAGGGCTTGGAGTTGCAGGTTTACAGGATCATCCACCATCTTCCCTTCAGGTTGTTCCTATGTTGTCCTTTTGCTCCTCTCAACCCCTTTGCCTTAGCAGGAGCTGGGAATGGCTTATGGAGATGCCATGGCTCTGAAAACACAGACCAAACAAGCCCCAGTTTCTAGCCCTTGAGGAGGGGGATTGACCAAGGAAGCCTACTTGGGTGCTGGAAGTGGGAGTGACATACACACGAGGAGTCTCACTGGACCTGCCCCAGAGCCAATGCCACCCTCTCAGGTGCCTTCTCAAGCCATGCTTGCCAAACACAGTTCCTGTTGAAAGACACGACCTTTTTTTCAAACAACCTTTTGGAAAAGGTCACTGTTTTGGAAACTCTGCATTTTTTGCAAACAACATTGGAAAACACTGATTTTATTTTTTTCCCCCTATTTTCTTTTTTATCCTCATTTTCTTTTTTCTTTTCCATTTCAGTATCTGGATCTTCCAGTCCTCACAGTAAATGAAAATGTTCCCTCAAGTGGGAAGCTGCAGTGATGTGTCTGGGTGAAGCCTCCCAGGGACGTCTGGCCCTGAGCTTGGTGGTAATGGTCACTCATTCACTCAGAGCAGACTTTTTTGCTCAGCAGTCGCTGAAAAGAGCCTGGTATCTGCCTGCACTGTTTCAAATGTAAGTCATTCAAAACATTCCCTGTGTTTTTTAGCTCATAAAACTGCTGAAGTACATCCTGTACAGTGAACAAATTACTCAGCTTTAAGCAGATATTTATGCTAATTATCCATGGGAAGCTGTTTCTGCCATTGTAGTTTTTCATCTGCTGGCATAATATTCAAAAGGTTTTATGTGGCGTTAACTATCAGCAGTAAAATCCCCTGAAAGTAACATGAGAAGGAAGAATCTGCTCTGCATACATATATTTTCTTTAAATGTTCTTGATTTGCCATCTCTGAGATGAAAGTGTTTACACTCTACACTCTCTCCCCATCACTACAGCAGTGTTCTCTCCCTGCCTGTTCTTGCTTCAGTTTATTTACCAAAGAATATTCATATTTTGTAAATCCCAGGTATTTATTCCCTTGATTATTTTGGCACGGTGCATTTTGAGGATGTTTGCTTTGTTTTAAGCAAATCCTTTTTCTGCCTTTGAAAAGCAGAGCACTAGTAAAAACAAAGGCAACAGCAATATTTGTTAATGTAAGTCCACACTCCTAAAATATTTATTCTTTTTTCATATGAAGAAGATTAAATGCTTGCAAAATTCTACAGACACATGCACATATTTGACCCAGAAGGACATCTCTTGGGATTTGTAACAGCAAATGTGTGTTGAACAAAACGTCTTGGCCCCGTACAAACTTACTTTGTGTTCTAAAAGCCAAAAACTTCATTTTAGCATGACCTTAGAAGAATAGTGATACTTTTAGTATTTCCTGGTATTTGGTGCAAGGAATGTTTTTATTTGAATGCAGATGTCATTTGGTTTACAGGAAGGATTTGGTAACATGTCCATGCCAGTACTGCACTTATCCCAAATTTCCTGCTATGGAGGAAGAACATATGTCAAAGCTCACTGTTTGTTAAATTGAAAAGATTCAGTACACCAGAAGCTTCTCTTCTAAACATTGTGACTTTGTGCAATTTACAGAATGTTCTATCTCCATTAAACAATAAACCCTTGACCTCTGGAGCTGGCTCTCAGCATCCTGCTATTTGAGAAGGTAGACATAATGGATGGCAATAATAAATGAAAAGTTCAAGAGGTTAAGAAAAACTGTTTAATTATTTCTCTAGAGCATAGGCTGCAAAAGAACTGCATATCTGCCTTCTCTCTTGTAGAAACTCTGCAAGGAATGACTCTGGCAGCGCAGCTTCGGCAGGGTTTAAAGCAGGTTGCTGTGTTTATGAACAAACGGTCTCTAGATACTCTTCCATATCTGAACCTTTCAGTTTTCTGTGAGTTAACTCTCTGCCAGCAGTGAGCCTGTGCCAGCCCCACAAACCTCAGCATCTGTTTTGCAAGGATCTTTTATTTGTTAGCATGTGAAATCTATTGCTCATGTGTGTTTCCCAGATGTAGTGTACTTGGGCTTAGTATCTTTAAAGAAATCTTTGCCTTCTTTGCTTGTTAAACCCAGACACACACAAAGCAATGCTTTCTCCCCTCATTACATGGGCCTGTAACACAACCTATGCTAACAGGTCCCTGTTCCTTGCCTTTCCTCTACGGTAAAGCAAATGCAGGATAAACTTCATTATGACAAAAAAATCAGTAGGCTTTTCCTTCCTCCCTTGAACGGACTTCTCTACTTTTTTACACTTGCATTTGGTTTCTGTCACATTGCTTGCTGCATTCGATTACTACAGACTTTATCTTGGGAGCTAAAAATCATTAACAAGTTACGCAAGTCACTGTACGAACACCCAGTGAGAGAAAGGCTGCTCCAAAAACATCTACGGCAAGGCAAAGGGTGAGATGACAGACAGGGATCCAGAGTTATACTCAAGGTCACCAAGCACATACATGACAGAGCCCAAAATAGGGGCAGGCTTTTGATGTCCAGCCCTTGGCCACCTGCTGATGAGCATTTCCTTCTTTTGGACACCCCATGCCCTCCGTTGTGTTGTCTCCTAGGAGATCTTCCATGTGCATGGATTATGGCAGGGCACAGGTTTAGGGTCAGACACAGTGGTAGGGTCACCTAGGAGGAGCTGGAGCATTTCTCTTATTGGACTGCAGAGCCTTGTACTGCAACAGGGGGATCATCCTAATGAATCTTTCTCATCTGTTTCCAAAGGCAAATCTTTTGCTTTGGGGTCACAGTTTGCCAAGTAAGACCCAGTTAGGGCCATGGTTTGTTGGCGGACTGGGCAGTGCAAGGTTAACAGTTAGACTTGTATTTGAGATGCTTTCATATCAAACACAGTAGGCAGAGAGGGAAAGCTGATTTGGGGGAACTTACTTAGAAAGAACAAAGCCAAGCCATTCTTAAAAGTCTTTTCCAACCTAAACAATTTCTGATTCTGTGTCCCACCCCATTTTTTTGTGTCTTGCATGGTTTGAGGCCACCTCTGAGGGTGCTTTGGAAAGGGGAAGTCTTCATTTAATGCTGGGGGCAGGAGATGGAGCAGACCCTCTTTTGGGGCAAGTCAGCTTATGTATATGACCTCCAAGATGCTAGATCAGTCTACACTGGTTAGAAAGCTGGCTAAGGGCTTTTCATGACAGTTTTTGAAAGGGTTTTAAAAGCTTTTTACATTCACTTTCTCCTTCTAAATGCCTTGATCTGTAACTTACAGCATCAGAAGACATTTTCCCAAGATGGGCCTGGTGCAAGAAGAATGGCTTGGCTTTGTTCTTTCTAAGTAAGTTCCCCCAAATCAGCTTTCCCTCTCTGCCTACTGTGTTTGATATGAAAGCATCTCAAATACAAGCCTCTGGTCTCCCCACAGCACGGTCAAGCGGGTGGGAAACGAGACATCAAGTTGTGACCCTGATGGGACCCTCTCTGTTTAAATAAACAGTCCAGGTTTCATGTAATGTTATACTCCATCATGAGCCCTGGAACAATAACAGTGTAGGAACCATTCACGTGATTTCTCTGGGATATATCAACAAACAGAAGGAGCGGTGAGCATTGGTGGCTCGTGCTGTGGGTTGGTTGGGACATGCTCTCAGTCTGCCACCAGATGAGCAAAACAGCTTTCCAGAGCCACTACCTGCAAAGCACAAAATAAAAAATCTTGGAATGGAAGATTTTTTTGGCCCAAAGTAGATTCTAAGAAAAAAATACACATGGACATGGTTTCCAAGCATAGGAGTTAGGCAAAAGGGTCTAATGTTCGTTTGTGGGAATGGAGGGGGACATCCCCATATGCCTTTGCAAGCAGTCTCCTTTGGCACTGCTGAGCTTGTCATACAACCTCCTGCCCAAGTCTGGTTTCTTTCCATGAGAGAGCTGGTTTTCATCCATTAGCTGTAGTAAGAAGCTGCAGCCATGGCCTGTAGGTGATGAAAAAAAACAACCCAAAGAAAGCCCATGGAGGTCAGAGGTGTCATGAAGTGAGAAAGCAGTCTGTGTATGGGTCATGGGAGCTCATCCTGGGAGAATCACCAAAGAAGAGGGTTTTCTCCTCTCTGTCATAGTCCTGGAGTACATGCCATTTTCCTCACCCTGGCTACTTCTACAGCAAGAAAGCTGTGGCGTTTTGAGCTCAGTCTTCCTTTGTAAATTCCCCATCAGCTAATGACTAAAATAACGATTCCCCACCCTGTCCCCTCCCTTCCCCTTGTGGGTGTGGTGGGAGAACAGTCAAAGCTTTTCATTTCCACTCAAGAAGGTGTAAGGAGGAGCTTTGGCTCATAGTAAAAGCTGTCCCTGCTTGACCTGGCTGCCGCCTGTATCTGGCCCATTGGCCTGGGGAGGTTCAAGGAGACCGAATGGGATCACGCTCAGGTCCCTCCCTTGGATGCTGCTGGCCATGCAAGCTGGCAAGCCCCAGGCTGGGAAGCCTTCATCGTATCCCTCTCCAGGCACTCTGAGTGCCTCTTGGCTCCTCACCACCAGGGCAGCTCCATGTCCAACCGGCATCCTGCCAGCACCCATCCAACCGCAGCACAGAGCAGGCTTTGGGCCATGTTCAAACCACTTACTGCAGCCCCAGAGAGAGATTTAGGCACTTGGACTCACAAATGACCCAAGATCCTTCCACCTTTCCCTGTGGGTGATTTGTCCTATACCATTGTTGCTCCTATCTGAAGCGCCTCTGAGTGCCTCCATCTTTCCTGGGCCTGAAACCCAGAGAGTACTGCAGCACAGGGGAAAGCCCATGGGACCTGCCTGGCTTACAAACCTCACTCCTAATTGTATGTCATGGCACTGTTGACTTTGCTTGGCTGTGGTAGTTCCTTGTGTTAGCACAGTTGCAAATTACGGGCAGAACCATCTGCTTGTGTCATATTGATTCCTGTCCTTGCAGCCCCATCTGTATGGTCCTTACACTCCTCCACTCCATAGGAGGGTGAGGGGAAAGAGGGTGTGCTGGTTCCCGCACAACCATGGGCCTTCCAAACGGTGAGCATGGTCAAGGTGTTGCAGTCCCTTTACCCCCTTTGCAAACCGGAGCTCGTTTGTCCTGCAGTTTGCCTCTGGCCAAATGCAACCAGCTGATGCAAGGTCCCTTGTCTACCAAAACCAAAAACCTCAGCTAAAAAATATTCTTCCTCATGCCAGCACCATCAACTGCAGGCTCTCTGTCTCCAGAGCTCCTCAGGTAGCTTTCCCACTGCCACAGGTTAACAGGTACAAGCAAAGCAAAGGCAGCAATTGGAGAAAGCCCTGAATTCACCAATCCATCCTGAAAGCAAATGACGCATGTTAAGTCTCCTCTCAGGAGATTTTTCTTTTACCTTCTCTTAGTGGGGGGGAACCCTGAAGGGTGGATATGGTTGGGGCAGGGTATGACTAAACCCCAGGGGTTCTTTTGTTTCACACTATGCGTCAGCAGCAGTGTCGCCCTGCTACAAAGTCACTCTGCAGCCCAGATCACATACGGACCCACCATGCTTATGGTTTTCTCTTTTAGAATGACTCAGATGACACTGAAGGTCACAGTTTCTAAGAAACTAGAGACACTAGATCTTGGCAACTTGACGACAGAGCAAACCAACCATTATGCCAATTTTTCGGCTCCTGATAGAATGTACAGAGGAGACTGGCAGCGCTGGAGTCATCCCTTCCACAGGAACTGTCCCTATTCAGTCTTGCACAGCAGCATCAGGAGGGACTTCTGCTGGCTTGCAGCTGTGCCAGAGGAAAGAAGGGGATGTAGGTGGCTCAGGAGGTACAAACCTCTTAGGGATACCCTGGCCAGAGGAAAGCCAATGAAAATAATGACTCACTTGACCCCTCACAAGACAGCCAGCACCCAAAGTTTTCCATGCAGTGCTAAAAAACACCATGCTCTGGCCTCAAATCATGTAGCCCATGCCAGACTCCCACCTGTTTATGTGGAAAACTTTATGCACCCAAAGCATGAAGTTTTTCAGCATAATATGTTGGGTGGATCAAGGTTTCCATGTGCTCCAGTGCTGTCAAAAAACTGTCTTAGCCAACACAGGACTATACAAGGAGCACACAGAAAGTTTGAGTCTTCAGGAACTCATTTGAAGTTCTTTTGTTCCTTGAGCACCCAGAGACCTCTCACCAATTGTTCTTCAATGCACAGAAGCACTGCAGATTCAAGCCAGCTCCAGAGGATGAAAGAAAAGCCCCACTCCTGTACTGCTTTGCAGCTGTGCCCTGGATGAAACCCTTGACAGAGGTACCCTCTTACAGCTGAAATTGAAAAGACGATGGGTACAAAACTTGGCATACGTGACAAAATAAAGTTGATTAGGGTAAAATAGTGAAAGAGGTAGGATCTTAAAGCACAAGAGCAGAGGACTAGAGAGCCTGATTAGGTAAGAAGGTGCGTGGACTCTGCACAAATGTTTTCATCAAAGGATGAAACATGAACATCACTCAGAAGAACTGCCCTTGCCCAGGAACAATGTCATAGCATAGTTAGAATAGTTAGGGTTGGAAAGGACCTTAAGATCATCTAGTTCCACCCCCTTTGCCATGGGCAGGGATACTACGCACCATGTCACCCAAGACGCAGTTCAGCCTGGCCTTGAACACTGACAGGGATGAAGCATTCACAACTTCCTTAAGCAACCCATTCCAGCGCCTCACCACCCTCATAGTAAAGAACAACTTCCTTATATCTAACCTGAACTTCCCCTGTTTCAGTTTGAACCAGTCAGGACTTGCTGACTGGTTTTAAGCTAGGATGAGAGACTTGTCTGAAGAAACTGAGAAAGCTGCTTGAACAAAGGCGACTGCACTCCCAGATGCTCTGGAGCCCATGAACATGGGACATAGTGCAACCTCCCAGCTATCTCTTAGGCAAAGGCACTGGGTGTCCTGATCCCAAACTTCAGCCTTCCTTGCTGCTATTTGAACACTTACCCTGTGTTCCACCCCCTGAAAGCATGAAGAACATGTTTGCAGCAGCCTTTGTTATATATTTCCTTCACCCGAAGAACTGCAGAACTGTTCAGGCCGGGAGGGACTGAAGTCACATCAGTTTGCTCAGAGCTTTTCCAGAAAACATCCAGAAAACCTCCAGGACTTCACTCTCCAAATTCCTGACTGACATTAAGTCCCCTTATGAACTATCTCTTCCCAGTCTTAACAAGGCCTGATCCTACTGCATCCCTATAGGATGAGCTCCAGGCCATTTTGGCAGTCATCTGCTAAACTTAGTCCAGTTTATCATCATTTCACTTGTATTGAGGACCCAAACCTAGACCTAGACACTGCATCCCAGCTGAAGTCTAATGAGTGCTTGCTAAATGGGAACAATCACAACCTTTTATCTGCTTGCTGAGTTCCTGTTGTACATTTCTCTCATTACTTGTCAGAATTTCCTAGGAGTGCCTCAGCAAGCAGTTAGAAAAGCTCCAGGCTAGAATAATTCTCAGTAGCAGAATGCAGCTGAATTTCTCAAACCCAGAGCAAGAAAGAATCAAATAGTAATAAAAAAAAGTGATGTTATTTGACTGAAAAATACATGCCCCAATTACTACAAATTCTGATGATGAATTCTTTTGCTAGAGAAACCATGCTGCGAAAGGCTGGGTATCCTGGGGACAGCCACACTAAAGCAATGCATTTCTTCTTTGCTATGTTCTGTTCTTGGATATTGCTGAGTTGAACTCTAAGTTGATAGAGGTCCTGGGACTGCAGCAGTGAGTGACAGCTTTGTTAAGCTATGATTGATGACTTTGCTACCAAATTCTGATTAATGTTTCCTTCCAAACCCTCCTTGCCCTTGCAATATGCTGTTCATTAGCCTCTGCCAATATCTGCCTTGAATAACCGTCTTGCTGTGATAGGAGTTGTGTGATTATAGTTATCTAAACGTGTGAATAATTGGGAGGTTATGCCATATTACATGCTTCATCAAGTTCTCTATTCAAGTCTCAGGGAAACATTTGAAGTTCAACACTATGTCTCAATTATGCTTGAATTTCTGGCAAGGGAAAGAAAGTCACATTAACGAAGCTGTCAAAAACACATTCTGCTTTAAATTTCCTAGGACAATTGGACAATGAAACTTGCTTACTCAGTGAAGAGCTGCCTTCTCCTCATGCTATTAACAGGCTCCTGAATTTATTGGATTTCTTTCTTGCTTAGGCTCTGAAATTAGATCTTGATAAAAGGGAGTTGCACAGAAAATGAATTGCATTTATATTGTAAATAATATCTATTGTAAACAATAAATTCAGTGCTGAAACGTATCTCTCCAGACAATCTATACGGAAAGCAATGCAGTTCTGTTGGGATATCTGATGAGTTTGCACTGTGGTGATATTTGTAAATTACAAAAGAAATGAAACAGGTCTGTTGTTGCAGCTCTCGTGAGTATTCTCGTTACTGAAATTAAGACTTTATTCTATGTACACTCTGGAGGGCATGGATGTGGCTCCATGTAGCTTTGCACTTCAGGACTTTACTGGGAGGGGAGAAGCCTACCTATATTCTGACAAATTCCTTTCAAATCTCAGGAGCAAAGAGCAAAACGTAGTAGAGTTACAGATGGCAGCGCTGGCCACCATCATGGGCTGTCCAAGGGAGGCTTGATTTCTAACAGGCAAGCCAGACTCCCAGCTGCTTTTTCTCTCAGTGGTCACAGCCCTATGCGCTGGCAGCATGCTCTGCCAGGACAAGGGAAACTGGTACAAGCTGAGGCTCAGTGTGGCAAACACCAACCAAGAGGTGGCTGAAGAAGTCCAATGGCTGTCCATGAAGAGGTAGTAGGGGTAGGAGGATAGCAATAGCCATCACATCTTCAGCTTGTTCTAGCCCTCTCTCCAGTGACAGACTGGTTTGTGACTGGGAAGTCACCACTGAGCTTGTTGCAGTAAAGGTAAGATGACATCATCAGATCAATTCTTTTCCTTTTAAACAGCATTGAGGAGTTTTTCTTTGCACAGCTTTTTCACAAAGTGGAGATCATCTGTATATCAGCTTCCTGCCTAGTACACTGCAGTTGTAGTTTTGTGAAAAAGAAGGTCTGCCACTCCATTATAACAGAGACCAGACAGGGGCTTGTCTATGGTCATTCATATATGAGCTGTATAAGGTGACATAGGGCAGGAACATCAGTGGTGCCAATATATGAGTGGTGTGTAAGGCTTTATGTTCTTGCTTCTATGTGTGCTAAGCAGAAGCCATCAGCCATGGCAGCTCCTCAGTGCATGGGTCTGGAGGGAAGGCAGAGCCAGTCTTGTGCCTGCCCTGGGGCTTGCTCAGTGCATCAGTCAGCCACCATAAGGATTGGCATGATCAAGGCCATCTCCTTACAGCCTTGGTGCCCTGCTCCTGCGGAGGGAGAGCAGGCTGGCAGGCTCAGTGGCAAGGTACAAAACTTCTGAGTGCCAGAATATGAAATCACCTTTGATAGGGGCAGTGTGTGGTAGCTCTTTCCCACCTTCTCCCTCTTTAGGTCCTTTCCTGGGAGTGTTTCCTGCTGCAGATCCCTCAGTTAACATCCCCTCTAAAGCAAAGGTCTGTCTATACTTCTTCACATGCAGCAATGCTGGAAAAGACAAGGGAGTGAAAGGCTGCAGAAAACTCTTAGCAAGGTGAATGAGTGAAGACAGACCAAGTGTATTTATCTTTCCTGCAACATTGCAAAAAACATCCAGGCTTGGCCTACAGTGAGAGCAAAAGCAGTGAAGAAATCTAAAGCATGCAGATGCATTGCATACCAGGATGTAAAAGTGACAGCAAGACAGGGCCAAATTAGGCCAACCACACTCCCTTGGGAGTCTAGGAAATAAGTGAATCAAAGAGAGCTTGGGGCCAAAACAGGCCAAAAAAAGTATTCCCCAGGAGTCCAGGAAATAAAATGAATCAAAGTGTGTTTGGGGATGATACAGGCCAACCACAATCTCTCTGGAGTCCACAAAATGAGTTTAAGTGTTGTACAGGCCAAGACAGGCTATTAAACTTTCCTCCACCACAGAACAAGTCAGCAGTGAATTGAAGGAAGTGGGGCCATTCTGCCTTAATACAGACAGGACCCCAAAGCAGATGCCAGCAGCCTTCTGCTCATCCAGCTTCTCTTCTGAAGAGTGGTACTTTGGGCTAGAGACAACCCCTGGCCAGAACCTTGGAACTTCTCTGTAGCTTTCCACAGTCCCTTAATGGGCTCCTATTCCAGCATTGCCCTGGAGGGCCAGCTGCAGATGCCTGGGGCCAACAGTTGTCCTGGCATCTGCCTGCTCATGGCAGGTCATGACTGTGGCACTGTTGACCATAATCATGGCAGTGCTGGCCATGTTTGCAGCAGCACTGGCCATGCTTGCATCAGTCTCGCCCACATTCATGGTGGTGTTGGCCATGTTTATGGCAAAGTTGTTTTGTGAACTTCAGTCTTTAAAACAGAGCAGGAATAAGCTGCTTCCACCATTCTAGGCTGCCATAAGGGTCTGGGCCCACAGATACTGTGGGGAGCAAGATGCTGAATCCAGATTCTCATGCTCAATGGCTGCTTCTCCATCATCTGCTGCAGAACCCTTGCAAGCCAAGAGACTTTGGCAGGATAACTAAGCCTGCTGTCTTTGGCATGTTGGTCCTGGGCACCCAGCTTGTGGGTTTAATCCATCAGCTGTGGGTCCTCACCTACCCCACTGCCTCTAGACCTGCCTGCTCCTCCAGCATTTTCCCACCATGAGATGCCACTGGGCAGACCTACTGCCAAGCCCTGCCAGTCTCCAGCTCCTATGGCTGTGAAGCTGATGGACATAGTATGGGATAGGGCAAAAAGCTGTGGCCCCTTTCAAGATCAGAGGAGGTGGACATTTTCGTGGGGACCTTCTGGAGTACCCATTGACAGCAGCCAATTGCCCTGTATCCCTCATTTTGTTTTCTCTGGGGTACCTCACATTTGAGCATCTCTATATTGGGATTTTTAGGGTTTTTTTTTTAGCAAACAATCACAACCACAGTGAGGGGCTTCAGCACCTTCTCTTGGAGGCTGTCACCACTGTCACTGAGGTGTCCTAAAGGCAGTAAAGCTAGCGGCTGCTTCAGTTAATCTATGAAGCAAATGGGGGTAAATGGAGAATAAATCAGAAGAGGTACTGACAGTCTGCAGTCAAGCACGGGGATTTACTGCTGCAGAAGGTTTATTAATAGAGCTGTGGATATAGCAGTACTGTCTGTAAAGGGTTGTGGGATAATTTAAAGACCAGCAAGGACAGAAAGCTGAGATAAGGATAACTGTAGCATCCATATTAGCAATGTTTCCTCTTTGTGGTGGCTTAGCTCCCTCTGAAGGGCCGGCCAGAGATGAAGTAAATCATGGTTAACCTCACCTCGGGTGTCCCTGTCCTGTGCCCCTCAATTAAGGCAAATTGCTGTCTACTAGTGAGAAAAGTATAGATACCCAGCTGACTGCTGCAGGCAGTCAAGCATCCCCTTAGACTGAAGGGCAGAGTGGGACTATGCAGGTCCACTGGGACAAGCACCTCAGTGTGGCCTTTGGAAGGAGAGATGCCACCGGCACAGTGCTGCAGCTTCGCCGAGTAGGGTGGAAAGAGACACACACTGCCAGTCAAAACCTAAAATGGGTTTTTAAGAAAGTGACCTAATCTTAGTCACCCCTGAAAGCCATAAACCACCCAGGCAAGGTCAGAAGAAGTCTCCTATGAGATACCTGCTGCTAAAAATGCCGCCATCAATCATGCCACTTTTGCTGAACTCCAGAGCAAACAGGTTTCTTTGCTTTGTGACATTCTTTGCCCTCTTAAAAATAACTGAGGACACAAATTTGGCACTTCGGGGGTTTCTCTCAGTCTTTTCGCTTTGGGTCATACTGCTACAGAGGAGGGTAATTTCTATCATAGGAGGCAGAGACAGAAACAGCAAGACAAGTGGCCACTGTGTCCCAAACTGAGTTTATTGGTGTCCCTTTTCCTGATGGACACACTGAAGCAAAGTGCATGAGTCATTCCCCTCCCTGTCTCTGTGGTGCTGCAGTAAGTGAATTGACCTGAAGTTTAGAATACAGACTGTTAAAATAAATTTCTGGAATTAAACTGAATTTCCTGGATTAAAAAACGCACCCTCACACAAAACCTGTCCTTCCCAATGCAGCAAAATCAATGCAAACTCCTTTTTATTTGGTTTAGCGGCAGACGCTCCCCAAAGTCTTCCTGGGGAAAGTCAAAAGCCATGTGTGTCTTGTAATTAGACCTAAATTATCATGAAATTTTGGGAAATTGGTGTTTATGACACCTGCTGAGGTACACTTCCTCCTCCTGCTGGGAGACGACAACGCAGGAAAAAGACCAAGCCTAACTTGTCTGACCTCCTCCTGACCTACAACAAA
The DNA here is from genome assembly GCA_009867235.2 of Psittacus erithacus. Taxonomy (NCBI): domain Eukaryota; kingdom Metazoa; phylum Chordata; class Aves; order Psittaciformes; family Psittacidae; genus Psittacus; species Psittacus erithacus. Next base: position 48,033 of record WYDI02030677.1, read on the forward strand.
ATCACTCAAGACAATTTAACTTGAAAAAGTGATGGGCTCCTGGTTGTTTGTTGATCTGAAGAAAATCCGTTTCACTTCCAACTACCAATTTTCATTACTTTGCATTGTATTTCAGGGGGAAGAATTCAGAGTTATTTTGAAAGCACAGGTGATATGACCCATTAAAACTGGGATTTAAACACTGGTTTTATGCAGCAGATGGATAAACTATCAGTCACTTGCCTGTAGGTGGAAAAATCTTTGCTTAAGCCATTAACACTCTCTAGCGTAATACTACCTGTGTTAAGCTAAGGGAAATCTGTTTTCTTACTGTGATTTCATATTGGGAAATAACAGGAGGATATAAGCTTTGTAACAGCCCTGAAAATGTGTCTGTGATAATAAGTGAGACACACAGAAAAACTGTCCTTGCTGTTCAGCCTACACTGGCCTGACTCTGGCTATCCTGCTCTCCCACAAAGAGTCTAGGGGCAAGACAGTTCTGGGACAGGCTACTGACAAAAGGAAGAAAAGAAGAGCATTGTGTGTCATCCTGAGGGCTTCCACCATTCCTGTTGCCCTTTTCTCTGTGCTCTCCAGAGGGATGCCCCAATTAATGCAGCAAGAGCAATAATGCAACTGCAGCTGGTTGCAGCTCTTGCAGAGCACTCAGCAGCTGCATCACTCCTGTATCACTACAGAGAGCACTGCTTTACAGCAGAATTTTTGTCCTTAGCTGCTCTCATTCATTTCCGCACACTGAGTGTCCAGATCCAAGAGGCGGATGGCTTCCAAGGCAAGGAAACACAGATGTTGGGAAATCCAGGAAGGAGGCTCATCAAAGTATTTAAGTATGTATCTGCTTAAGTGCATGGCTTACCCGTGGAAACTTGTGCTTCTGAAAGGCCTCATCCAAATCAATGAAAAGACACCCATAGAGTCAGATGAGGTTAAGCTGCACTTGGAGAAACAAATGTTTATGCTCCCTTGAAAGGCATATACTTAAAAAGCCATTTCTCATCCATCCATCCCATGGCCCTTGGCTTCCGCATTTCCTCCAAGTTATTGGTTTCTATGCGTCAGGCACGTGCCTGTTTCAGTGCTACTGCTAATCTCTCTGCTACTTGCTGGAAGGGATTTTTGTCTAGTAACTGAGTGAAGGTTGAAGGATGTGTGTGGAGGTGGTGTTCAGCTTATACCTTTCTTCTTTTCCTTTCCCTGTGCTGATTCCAGAAACCCCCCGCCCGGATGCAAACAACAGAAGTTTGCATGAATGATGATGATGAATTTGGCCAAGGTTTCAATCCTTCCCACTATATGAAAGGAAGCGTAGCGCTGCTCTGGACATTTTATCTGCTGGAGTAGTCATTTGCTATTTTCTATCTTATTCCCAAGCAAGAAATGTAGAACTCCTGTTTCCACTCCAAGTCACTGAGAGAGTAGGACACATAGCAATATCTTCATCATTTCTTGCCTCTTGACACATCTGTAGTAAAGACTGCAGAGGTCTCGGAATAGCTTCCCAGAGTGCCATATCGTGATTATAAAACATAATCCTACCAACAAATTTAACAAGCTTCTTTTTCAGACTGAAGAGGAGCCTTTTTGCCATTAATAACCCGCAATAAAGTAATTCCAGAGTTGTATCTTTACAGGAAGACAGAGAAGGGGTTCCCAGTCTTCTGAGAGAGTTAGGCTGCTGGCAGGACCAAACTTCTGAAGACTCCATTTACCTACAGAGGGCAGAAGATCTTTGACACTCAAGGTGGCCCTGGTGTTCCTGGTGCCGTTGTTCGGAAAAGCCTAAAGTTAACAGCCATAACCCAAAGCCATTGTCTGTGGAAGAGTTCTATCCATCATTTCCCATGTGCTCATGTGAGCCCATGCCTCTGCCTGGCCCCGGCAGCAATCCTTCCCAGGATACACCTAGGCATTTTGTGGCCAAGCCAGCTATGATTTCTGGGCCAAGGCATGGATTTCTTGCCTGTATGGAAACGTTTCATTTTCCCCACCATTGAACCCCTAGTGTTTCTGATATCATCCCAGACTTCTTGGCCAGTCAGTTACAAAAAAGTCTGACCCCAGGAGTAGCTAGTAGCTGTGTAGATTTCTCTTATACAACACCATGGGCTTTGAAGTGTTGAGTGCAGCAGGTCCCTACCAATGCTGGTAACACCAACCCATCTCTGTGCATGTCAAGTGCCTGGGCCCCATGGGCTAGCCCAACATTGCACAGCTCAGAGCTGTCCCTCAGGCATAAACCAGCTCAGTGATGCTAATACTCTGTGGAGGCTGAACACTCTGTCATTCCTTACCAAGCACTGGGAGAGACGTACTTGCACTAATGGGTGCGTATTTCCTAAAACAGTGTGTGTGTATTTTTGAATTTCCCTTTTTTCTCTCTTCTCTTTTTCTCTTTTGCAATCATGAAGGCCAAATCCACAGCAGACATAATACAGACATGTGGAGCACAGACCAGTTTGTCCCAGCTGAAGATCCTTGAGGGATCTAGGATCTCTATATCTTGGTTAAGTAGGTCCTTGAAGTTCTTGGCAGAAGAACATTTTCCCAGCCCTTCCTTGAGCAAGCCAGGCAAATCTCACCTTTGCTTTCCCAAGCAATTCCTCTCCATCAACCCTCTGCCATGAGTCATTTATAAGGTGAGATAGGGGCTGTACAGAACACCCTCACTCTCATCTTGATGTGACTCAGACACTGCGCCTCTTGACTGCTCCTGAAACAGCCTAAAAGCATGCACAGTCTTTTTCTCTATTTCCCCTTTTCCTCTTTTCTTCTTCTGCTCCTGTTTTCAATCATGGACTGTCCAGGCAGCATAGTGGTCAGGCTTAAAGACTTGCTAGAACTGGATTCAAGATTTATGAGAACTAGATGTAACCAGGCCTCTCCCAGAGGTTTGGGAAGAACAGCTGGAGTCTGGCACTTTCCATCATGACAAGGACTATTAAAAAATAAGAGTTGAACTGCAAAAGTGGAGGGGGGGAAATGTTTAGGCTTAAAAAGCAAAACAAAAGCCTGCAGCACCCAGTCCGTTTGATAGGAAATGGCTTTCTCAGATGCTCCTAACTTGAGCTTATTTTAGAAACCACTTTAGAAACAAGCGGCTAAAAGAAAAGCGGGAGGGGTATTTCAGCATGAGGGCTGTCTGTGTGAGATCTCTGGATGCACACCCCTGACTGGAGTGTAGCAGCGGAGTGGTTCACATCCTGCGCTGTCTGGAGGCTGTTTCGGCAGGGCCGCCCCACCCAGCTCTGATGTAATGCACCCCGGCCGGCTGTGTTTGTCGAGATTGCTAAGGCGTGCGTGTGTCTGGCCGTCCCAAGCCAGGACAGCAAAGCTGCTCTGCAATGAGGAGGGAGGGGAAGTCAATGATGCAGGGAAATTTGAAGACTGAGCTCTTGATTGCATGCTGCATATGCTTGGTCCTTGCCCTCCAAGGTCTCCCTCCTTGTAGGGCCATCTCAGTGTACAACCTGTCCCATGTCCAACGACTGCCCAGCTGGGGTTGTGGAACTCATGAAACTTCTGCTGCTGTCATCTGGCTTACAACCAGGAGTGCAATGGAGGACCTGGAAGGGAGTGGAACCAGAAATGGTGCCACTGGCTGAAAACCATGAGGACTAATGGTATCAAGTCTACTGGCTAGGTAGTGTATTCCTTCACTGATGGAAAGGTGGGAGATGCATCACCACAGCCAGGTTGGTCATATTAATTATTCCTTTCCTAGGGGAATATTGGTCATATTAATTTTTCCTTCCAGCACAGCATAGGTGGCTATTTCAGACTGTCATGCCACATGCATCATTCCTTCTGCCTGCTGAAGGCAACCCAAGTGGAGGGTTTTTTTTCTCATGCTCTGAGGTCCTTAGGAAGTTAAGTAGGCAAAGGTGCATTTAGGACTGTGTACTCCCATCTTCACTTGTGCATGATCTGATGTTTGGCCTGGAATACAGGTTGGTGCAGACATGATGGTCAAACCAAGCTGAAGCCACTACCCGAGAAAACCAACCATAGGCTGAGTGAAACAAGGGAAATGTGCTGGTGCAAGAAAATGGCAACAGGATCCAGGAATAGTCATGATATCAATTTCAGAAGCTTCTTCTAGATTTCCTGATTGAAAAGAGGTGTGTGGTGATTTTCTCTGGTGTCAGAAGAAGCTGGTAACAAAAGAAATTAGAAATTACCTTGTCCCTGGGTCACCTCCTGCATTGCCTCAAGCTCCACGGGCCTTGGCAGGAGCCCGCTACCTCCTTCCAGTCTGCACAAACAAAGCACGAAAAGCGATGCAGCCAAGATAGAGGATACTTAAAAGGTAGAAGGAATACAAAAGCAAAAATGAAGGACCTATAAATAACAGCTCCCAACCACATCTTAAAAAATAGATATAGTTGCACAGAAGATACCCTCAAACAATGACTGCATGGCAAAAGAAAGGGAATTCAGTCTTCATGTTCCAAATAAATCAAAAAGACGACTAAAATTGCTGTTCTCTAATGAGCTGCAAAACTAGCTCCCATCTGGTCTCAGCTGATGGCAGGTTGGCTCGGGAAAGTCCAGTGTAGCAATGAATGGAAGATCTTTTGAGCATAAAGGCACCCATTCGACCCAGCACATGGGTGATAGCACAGGCCCAGACATGGTGGTACCACAGGCCAGCCCTCCTTGGGGAGAGACCTTTCAGCAGAGAGGTTATTTGGGATACACATCTGGCAGCAGAGGGTACTCCAAGACTAGGTTCTCCTCCCCCTAAATTAAGCTGAATTGTTTCTAGTATCTGTACTGAGGAAGGGTGTATCTGGTAGAAACTTTCTCACCTCTCTAGAAAACATGGGTTAAGAGTCTGAATTCCAGCTCCTACCTTCGGCTGCTCCCATCATGGCAATGCTGGTCCCAGATAGTGTAAGACTGTGAGAGCGTCTTCCAAAACAGAAAAATACACAATACCAGTATTTCTGAGAGGTACCTTTTTCCTTTGAGAAATATCCCTGATCTCGGGGATTCTGCAATGTCATTTCAACATAGCTCTTAATAGGATGTAAAATAGGACAGAGGCTGTCAAACAATGGGACCATGATTATTACCAACGCTTTTCTAAAAATATTTGCTTCTGGCTTTTTTTGGAGGGGGCACACATTAAAAAAAATCAGCATCTTTTCTTTATTTTTTCATTGCCTCTGAGCAGCTGAACAGTTTTGGTTGCACACAGCTTTGGGTAAAATGATAGGAAGTGATTTGGGAAACATGACATTCAAAAAAGGTAACCTTCTTCTGCTCAGTGTTTTCAGTTTAGATAACTCACTTGAAAAAAATTACAGTCAACACCAATCCCAAACAAACTGTGCTCTAATGTTACAACATGCTGGCAACCATCTTCCACTAGAAGCCTCAATGTTTTTATTATATCTCCTGCTCTTCTGGACTGCCTTTTGCTGTGCACTGTGCAAATACGGAGTAGAAAGTGGGTTTCTGAGAGCTCATAGCATCTGCAGATGTGGGAGCAGGTGTGTTGCTGCTCCACGTGAAACATACAGGCAGAATCTGGCCCCATGGGGTTTCACGGAAATGGGATGTTATCGTACCAGGATTGCAGGCTCATAAATGCCAGGACATGTCAAAAAAGAGTTGTTTCATGCTGGAGGAATATGAGGAGCACATGTTCGGTCAAGCTGGTGGGCAACATTGTTCCTCCACCTCCCAAGGCTGACTGGGCTCTGGTATGCCCAGAAAAAATCCTCCACTTCCTCCTCTTGCTGTGGGGCAACAGAAAACCTTGATTTCAGCCCATGCGATTAAAACAAACGGTTGCCACATGTAAACATTTCTGTTGTTAGCCATCTCACTTGATTTGCGGGTTTTTTAAAAACAAAGAGCAAAATGCAACCCTGGCCAATAGAATAGGACCTGAGATGTGCTGCAGTCTGAATCTCCTCTGTGCCTTCAGCAGCAGCCAATCCAGCAGGTCTAGGAAGGCAAGCAGAGCCTAAGATGGAACACTTGCTGGTCTTTGGATAAACACAGGCTCATGGAGTGGCGCTGATTCTGCCTGCTCTCAATGAGAAGACCCTCTTCCCAGTCTTCCTAGTTTGCCTGGAGTCCCACTGAGTGTGTGGCTGGCGGGACCATGTCACATGTCCATATAAAAACTCATGCTCCAGAAGTGGAAACTCCATGTCTGATCTCTGAACCATGTTTGAACCGATTACCTCAACATGTGTCAACTGCTAGCAGTACAGGGGTTCTCTCAGCCGAGGACAAATACTTCATCCCTGCTGAGCACCGTAGAGTTTAATGCTCATACATGCAGCTTGTACCCACAGGACTGGGTCAAGATTGCAGAACAACAAGGCTAAAAATGTCCCTGGCTGCTTGCACCTTTAACTTCAGCACAAACATTACAAAATCAGGTCTTAACTGCGCTTGTCTCCAGAGTTGTGCCTTTTGGCGTTCAGAAGCAAGGTGGGTAATTATACAGGATTTTTAATTCTCCTGGGAAAAGACATGAAAACTGGATCATTTCTGGCTGTCCTTGGTGGCTGTCCAAGCAGAAGTTAAAGCTCTCACAGCAATTTCTGAAATCTCCCTCTAGATAACACAGTGACTGGGTTTCAAGGTTATTCTCAAGGGTGTAATAGCAGTATTTCTTCTTCACTGCAATACCATGATCTAATGCACAGTTTCACAAAGCTTTAGGACAACTTTAAAATTGGAAAGTGTTTTGAAAAAAAAAAGAAAAGAAAAAAAACACCAAACCACCCAGTTAACTCCAGTCCGCTTTCTTCGTGCTGTTTTGAATAAGTTAGAAAGCAAACTAGGAAAATTTAATTTACACCAGGGCAAAAAAATAATACTGCTATTCAAGAGGAAAATAAAGTCTACACTGATACTGTTCCACTTCAGCAATTATTTGTAGCATATATCATATATATGTATGGGGTGTATATATATACATATATATAAATGTTTTTCCCCCTGAGGTTTTCCTTTTAGAGACTTTTGCCTTTTCACATGTGAATTGTAAACAGGCTGACAGATGGAATTCTTTTGTATAAACTGTTTCAGATACACTATTCTTCCATGCCTATGTCAGTTGTTTACAGTATCAAAAAGCCACAGATACGCCTAAAAGTAAGGAAAGTTGGAATTTCTGCCAAACATTTGGATACCATCCACCCTCAGAGGCTATACCCTCACTGCACTGGGTGGTGCTGAGGAACTTCTCACTTGAGGCATCTCCACAAGATGTGTGTCAGCAGGACGCTGGGGGATCTTCAAAGAAAGGGCTGGGAAGGGAAAAGAGGGGCAGTTTTGCAGACTGTAGGCCCCCAGATTTGCTGCTGCCAGTGTCTACACTTGCTAATGAGCGTCTAATAGCCTAGCGGCTGCTGGGCTGGTGATGGAAACATCTGGAGCTCTCCACGTGGGTGGTGTGTGGTCCCCATGGCTTTTTTTCTTTTTTCTTCCTCTTGTGTGCTTCCCTTGTTGTTTTCCTGCCCTAAATGCCAGGCAAATTGTTCAACCTGAAGGGCCATCATGTACTGGTACTGAGATCTCCATGTCTGTGGCTCCTGGTGTGTGAGTTTTTATCAACCTAGTTTAGGCCTTTAAAGTGTGAAAAAAAAGCACAGCCTTTGAACAGTCATCCCAAGGAGTCCTCTTCCAGAAAAAGCCTATTCCACTGGAGGCACTGTTTTAAGCTATCTCAGCTAGAAAACTTCTCAACCCTGTCATGAAAACAGCTGTACTGTGTGATTCCCCGATCATGGCAAAGCAATGTAGACAAACTTTTATTTTCCCTGAATACCACTTCTGGCTTTTACCCTCAGAAGAGCTTCACTTACAGGGTCTTCAGTCACTGAAAATACCTCCAAATCCTTTGTGCTGCTTCTTTTCTTTTTTCTTCTTTTCTTTTTTCTGTCTTCTTTTCCAGACCAGTCCATGGGTTTACCTATAGCAAGGGAAATGGCCACACATCTCCATCATCACCAGGGCCTGGGCTGGGTCATGCACCACAGATAAGTACCATCTTTGGAGGTACTCACAAAGACTGGAAAAGGATCACAAAGATTGGAAGAGGCTTTCAGGTCTTACAGGGCTTTGCAAAACCCAACTGCACTAGGGTATCACACCTCTGCTATAAGGATCCATAGAAAGTTTGCCAAGTGGTGGAAGCAGACGAAAGCCTGCTGCTAGAAAACCATCTGAGAAGAGGCAGGGAAAAAGCCCCCCTGGGAGTGAGGGACAAGGTTGTCAAGGATATCTGCAGCACGGTCCATCAATAAGACCACTGGGCCTTCAGGTCTGAGGGATTGGGAGAGCCTGAAAGGGCAAAACAGCCTTCAGACGAAAAATCCTCCCCCAACATGGAAAAAAGAGGCCCCATGATGCAGAAGAAGGTTCTGTGAGTTTTTAAGTTTAGCGAAATTAAAACAAAGGGCCTCCAAATGGTAGCATGTACAGCTTGTCCCCATAAGGGTCCCCAGGGATTGTCTCAGGGGCTACCCCCTTCTTTCCCAGAAGATGTGGTTTGGGAAGGATTTTGGGTTTGTTCACCAAGACATTTATTCATCCAAATTTGGAGCTGAAAAAGGTACCAGCACTAAACACTTCAGGAAAAATCTTCATAAAACCAAAAAGCAAACGAACCAAAGAAAACAACCTCCAGCTGGCCAACACATCCCAACTCCATGTTTGCATCAGAAGTTGCTCTGCATCAAGCCCATAATCTCCACTGGAACCGAATCAGTCAGGAGTTTATGTGCATGAACACCAGTGATGCTCTGGCTGGGCAGTGTGGATGTAGGGCTGTTCTCTCTTTGCTGGGCACCAGAGCAGGCAGCCATTTCAGCAATGGCCCAAACAAAGCAGTCTGTACAGATTGGTATGCTTAGGCACCAGGAAATTTGCCCTTGGCATCTATTTGGCAGGTTCAATAACTTCTAATAGCTACTCCTACGTGCCACCATATTCATATACAGCTATATTCTTTCTATTTCCAGTGGGAATATAACTTTGCAATATCATGAATATGGTGGCAGGCAATGAGGATGTGATCAAGAAATGTACAAAAGATTCAAGAATAGGCTTAAGAAGTTGCTATTTAGGTCTCCACTCTGCAGAAGACCAAGCCTCTCCAGGCTTCCACCAGTCCTCTGCACCACAAATGCTACACCTCCAGCTCAGCCTTTGCAAAGCCTGCATCCATTCTCTTCTTCTATTCAAATAGTCAGCTCAGAGTCCATCTGATCTGTCGCAAAGATTGTCCACTGTGGACTGTAAGCAGACGGTAGGATGCATCCCAGAACATTCCTAGATCATGCTGCGTTACCTTGGTGGGAGAAACCGGACAAGACTGACTGAAAAAAGATGAACTTGGAGTTGAGAAGGGAGCAAAAGAAGCTCAATAAGTAGACGGGAGAAGGCCATTAACGGATCTGTGCTCTGCTGCAGCTGTGATCAGGCTGGACTCTGGAGCTGAGCAAGGACCCAACACAGTCATCCCTCAAACAGAACCTACCCTGACACTGTATGATTTCACTATTTCTTTGCAATGCTATGCAGAGCGTTTGCACCTTTTGCACCTGCCATTTGCAGGCAGATAGATCAGCAGGCTCCATTCCTTCTCCTCTGTTCACTGTTGGTGATGTTGTGAAGCAGACAGCTCAGAGAACACGCGCATCCCAGCACCTTACCAAAACACATCTGAGGTGTGAGTGAGAGATCTGGGGGCTACAGGGCATGCAATGTAGGAAGGATGAGGGCATTGCAGAAATACCAGTTGCGCAAATCACTTCTTTGGAAGTGTATTGTGGCTCTGAGATAGAGAACACCAACATAAGGGTGTGAGGGACTTTGCTGGCTGTCTCTGTGACACAGGCAGCTCTCAGCTAGTTGCCCAGGTAAAAGCAGTCTCTGGCTCAAGGAGAAGAGGGCTGCTCGCCTCTGAGTACACGGGCTTGAGCTGTTGTTCCTGAGGTCTATGTAGCTATGGAGAGCTCTGTGGTCATGTAAACATTACACAACCACAAGCCCCTGCTGTCTGAGGGCAGAGGAGGCACCACCGGACTCCTCCTCTTTGGATTGCTCTTCCTGGGGGTGTGCAGTACTTTGTGAAGTCATGACAGCAGACTCTGGAGGTGTCAGCAAGCTCATGGTATGCTCTGAATTATATTCACATTGCTGAAAGGATGGGTCACATTTCTGGGAATCTGCCTTGACCTCCCCTGGAGATGCACTGGCTTCCCGCGGATGGGGAGATGGAGCAAATAGATGCTTCCTGCCCAGCCTTCAGTTCCACTTGAGGAACTTTACAACTCTGGGTGATTAACAAGCTCCTGAATGATTGCAAACAGGGCCTTGCCTGGTGGGCAGACCTCCTGAAGGTATGTTGAGGACAAGGTCATGGTGTGGGCAGCACACCCTGAGGGCAATAGGGCAGGAAGCAAGAGGAGAGAGAGCGCTCTGGATCTTCCTTATCACTCCTGAAGGACTACCTCTTGGTGACAGCAGGACATCATCCCCAGCACAAGTCCTTGGTGTGCTCCTTGACTGGGGGGCAACATGGTTTGCAGGTAAGACTAGTCTGTGGTGGGGAAAAAACTATGGACATGTTATTTTCTACACAAAACCAGCTCCTCTGCTTGGAGACAGGTGGAATCCTGTCCCGCAGCTAAATTTAAGACTGATCAGCTAATGCTCCCTAAACTATTTTGCCACCTGCAGGTACCAAGTTATTAATTAGCACACTGCAGTTTTGTTTTGAATTTTGGCTTTAAAAATGTAGGAAGAAAGAACTGTACATGGGCAGCCCTTCCTGAGGAGCTGCTGGCTGCTCTGGTGGGAAACTTCAACTCATCAAACAAACCAAGAAGAGGCAAAGCAAGTAGAAAGCAATTTGAATTGTCCATCTTCATCCTTGGAAGCTCCCTGAAGCAGCAGCAGAAGGGAAGCTGTGGGTAGAGCCAGGGCTGGCTGGGTCAAGAGAGGCAGAACATAGCATTGAAGCACAGACCCTTTCCACAAGCTGGTCTTGGGCTTACTCTGAGCCTCCTGGACCCAGCACAGCTCTGCAGAAAGTCGAACAAATGCGAAACACCCTGTGAGACACTGCCAGTGTGCCACCATGAGGAGCTGGGAGTGCTTTGTGTGAAACAGGAGTACGATGAGCAGATCTTTTACCGCCTATTGGAAACAGATTTTTTCTTGACACACAAGCGCAAAAGCAATTCCTCTGGAATGAGAGCCTTGACCAAGGCTGGGTGACAGAAAAGGGTTTCCAATGAATTGTGGGGAGGAAGGAAATCCACCCTTGGGACAGACGATATTCTCTTTTGTTTTACTGTGTAAGGCTGATTGTTGAATGCTTTTTGATTTCATAAGAATTTCTGGGTTTTGTAAACTTTCATCAGAGATTTTTCTGAAAAAAATGGAAATTGTGCTCAGGGTTCTCCTTTTCCAAACCACTCAACTTTTTCATTCAAATCAAGATTTTCCACAAATAGTAATGAATATTTCTCAACCAGTGTCATGAACATGGTAGGTACTGCATTTCCATCTAGATAGCGTTTGCATTCCAGCAGCAGGAGCTCAGGTAGAGCCCTCTTCTGATAGACATTGTGTAGTAAGAGACAACCTTCCTCTAAAGACTTCATAATCAGAACAGGAAAGACAAAGTGTGAGAGAAAAGAGAAAAATACTATAAATATGCTTTAACAGATGGGGAGCTGAGGTGGCAAAAGATGAAGTGATTTATTTGACGTCATGATCATAGGAAAACTAAGCAAAAAAGAAGAATTAAATCTGTCCCTCTTGGAAGGCTTAGTACATGTCTTTAACCACAGCCCATCCTTTCCTACTAGTGCTACTGACTTTTGATCAAGACTTTGCTGTTCACTAGGGGATGACACTTCGTACAGCATGATGCCTGCTTCTTCCCATCAGTCCCTCCCAAAGAGATCCAGAGCCCTGGTGAAGCTTTGCTCTATGGCTTTGTGTGTAGGCAATGCTGATGTTGGAGATCTTAGGCTTTGCCACTGATTCAATAATAATAACAGTATCAATAACAGCAAAACCAGACCTGGATCTCTCTGTCTCTCCCTGGTTGCTTGGTACCTGCAGTCATGATTGAGGGGATCCTGCAAGGTGAGCAGAGTACCCAGGGCAGTGTCATCTCTGCAGGGACAGCAGATGGAAGGTGGTTGAGCTTGGTTTCATCTCACTTGGCATGCTGGTGAATTCCTGGCAGTGCTCCTTTGACCTGCATAATGGAAAGCATGTACAACACATGACTGAAATCTGGAGATGTATACTCACTTCGCTTCTTGAGGCAACACAAATCATAGGATGGCCAAAGAAGCTGACCCTGTTCTTTGTCCTCCTCCTGTTTCTTGCAGCTGATGGACAACTTTCACAAGCCAGTGATAGGGACAAGCCACTTCCTGCTGTCCCCAGGAGCAGTTGATGATTCTGGGAGGGAAGGGCTTCGGGGAGTGCGGTAGCAGTGGGGCACGTTGCTGAGCTCTGCTGGGGCTGGCGTGCGAAGAGGGCTGGAACTCACAGCATTTGGGCCATTGTGCAATGCTGGGCAGCTGGAGGGTTTCACTTTTCAGAGGGGAAAAGAAAATATGAAAAACTAGAACCAGAAAACTCTTTTATTCCCTCTTTTTTTTGGACCTATCCAGAGCTTTCCACAATGCTAGTGATTTAAACCAGGCCTGGAATATGAATGCAACTCTAATATTTCTACCTTACTCAGTTACATTGATGAGTCAAGGAGCTGGCAGAGGCTGAAATGCAGCAATGTATATACACAGGCTGCAGCTGAAATCTCCCCTTTTGCGTAGGCACCTTGTCAGCTAGAGCTGGATCGAGAAGGTTAATAATGTCCTGTCCTTTTGGCTAATTTTGTGAGCATGGGAAAGAGAATATGAATTAAATTTAAAATCTAGACATTCCTTCAGCTCTGGGACAAAGAATACAAAGCTAATTTCAAAGGTGGGTGGAGGGAGATGGAAGGGAGGCACGTCCTGAACTCTGCATCCAGGCTAAATCTGCCCTTGGAGCTGATGACTTGGGGCATTTGGGGCATTTTAGCCCATGGGTATAAGAAAGCAGCGCTGTTTCCTGGGGGCAATGAGGTTGTGCATGGCACAGGGGCTGAGAAGAGGAGCAGGTGCCTGGGGTGCAGGTCAAGCATCTCTACTGCAGGCATTCCTCTCTGTCTGGGCTTGGAGGCAGTGCCAGGGAGTGCTGCCAGGGTCTCTTCACAAGGACCAGAGGGTGGACACAGTCTCAGGGTCAGGCCTAAGCAGGGAGCAGAGGAGTCCACAGCCAAACATTTGCTTGATGCTGGAAGCAAGCGCTGGGCTTTCCTTTCTGCAGCCAAGCCAGAAATCCTTAAAATGGCCTCCTGTCCCTTTTCATCCCTTATCAACATCTTCAGCCTTCTCACAATCTCCCCTCCTCCATCCCCCATGCCAAATAAATCTCCTTAGAGTTTAAATAAGTGCCATAGTGTCCTAAAAGTCTTGCAGCCTTGGAGAGAAGAAAAAAAAAAAAAAAGAAGAAAAGGTATTAAACCTGAAAGAGAAATAGTAGATGTGCATCTTCTTCCCTTTGGTCTCTCTGAAGGCTATTAAGTGATGCAGGGTGACTGTGGACAGGTACATGCAAATAATAGGATCAAGGCAGCAGTACAAAGGTTTGTCTCCCAGTCTTAATGCAGGTGTGGGAGACACAAACCAGGTGGCTAAAAGGCTCCTTTGTTTGAAGCTGTCAGGAGGAGAAGCTGATAATCTCATGCCTCATCCCTAAACTCTCTTTCAGCCGTGTCAAGGCATCTCCTCACATCAGGAAGTCAGCAATGACATGGCTATGTGCTAAGCTCAGTTAATGTGGTCCGAGGTTTAAACACTTCAGCTTGAAAGTGGATAATTGGTGGTAGTGGATTTTAAAAGCTCACACAGGTGCCTTTGAAAAGAGGTCAGGAGTCAAGTGCATCTCTCCTATGAGAAATGGTGAGCCTTTCCTAAGGAGATCAAAATTCTTCTACAGACAGCCCCAGGGCCTTGTAGGAACTGTTATTAATTTAGTCCTGTATGTTCCAAATAATGGAAAAATGATACCACATGTGTACACACCTAGGAACGGGGGCACGCTCACTCCAGATAAATAGGCTTTCACCTAGCACTCCTGGATTGTCAATTAAGTAATCTGCTCTCAGCCCAAGCAGGAGCAACACAGGAGCTGTCAGTGGGGGTTCTCCCAGCCAGGGCATCTGAGGCAGAGGAGGCACTGAGTGCCAAATGAGAGTGGGGACTGCAGGATTCCAGCTCAAACAGTGCAAGGATAGGCCCTGAGCAAACATCTTCCTGGAGGTCTGGAGGGCTGCAGTGTCTCTTGTTCAGGCTTTTCGAACTGCCAATGTATTTGGGCACCTGGCATGCACCCTTGCTCCCATGGGGTGTTGCAGTCCTGGTGCTGCCAGCCTGGCCCACAAGCTCTGTTTTCAGGACCAAGCTGCAGGCATTATAGATGCATACAGGCCACTGGCTGAGACCCCCCTGCCTCAGTCGGAGCCTTTTCTCATCAAAGCAAACACTGCAAGTACCTAAGGAAAGTACACCTTTAAAAGACAACTGTTTTCCCTTGCTGCTGTATTATTTTCTCAAATTGTGTTTAATTAAGGGAAAGCTGGAGGAAATTAACATCCAATTATTTTCTTACAGTGGATTTTTTTGTGTCAGCTGCAAGACGTAAACTTGCCTAAGCATGCTGCACATGAAAGAGGCTTTTGCCCACGGCGTTTTGGGTTGCAAACTCCCGCACTTGCACCGAGCTCTCCCCAGCCGAGCCCGGCATAGCCCAGAGCTATGGGGAATTTAACAGGGCTCGGTATGGAGCAAAGGCAGCTGGGTGGATCAGTGCTAGACGAAACTGTTTTTGTCCCATGTTCACCATGTGTTTGAATTTGCAATCTGAGCACTCAGGGCAACACGCAGTCTTGGCAGTCCTGGGGTAATGGTTGAACTTGATGATCTCGAAGGTCTTTTCCAACGTAGCAGATTCTATGGTTCTATGATTCAATGTGTCAATAAAGCTGAAAATAACATCATTATTACTTATATTTGCATTGAAAGTGCAATTCGACCTGCTTTTGTAGGTGGGTGGATATTGTTAGCTCATAACCCCACTGGTGTAGATGCCTCTAGCTTTACTTGTGCAAACAGCACATTTGAAGACCATATTATCTGCTATTTTGATGCAAGCAGCCCAAATACACACGAAGGTGAAGAGTCCCATGAAAAGCTTATTCCAATTATGAGAGAGAGCAAGGAATTTGCTCCTTGAAATTGTTCAGATGAATTTGTTGAAATTTTTGAAGGGGATGATACAGCATTTT
This sequence comes from Psittacus erithacus, assembly GCA_009867235.2. NCBI lineage: Eukaryota > Metazoa > Chordata > Aves > Psittaciformes > Psittacidae > Psittacus > Psittacus erithacus. The sequence goes on from WYDI02030677.1 coordinate 63,427, forward strand.
TAGCGATAACACACCTACTGGTCCTTCTGGCTAGATGACTGGTGAGCAGGTGCCCATTTTGCCAACAAAGCTGTTCAAATAAAATACCTGTGCCCATCTGTCCTCCTTAAATCTTTGTCTGTGGCCTGGGTCAATCTGGGGAAGATTCTTACTGGTGAAAAGATGTTCTGTATTTCTGTATTTGTTATAATTATTTACTGTAAACTTATTTGTGTGACAGTAGCAAATCAGAGGCTCTGAATAGGCACAAAACAAAAACTATGGTCCCTGCTCCAGAAGCTTTAAACTACTACAACTCCCATCCTCTGAATTGTTGCTCAGAGCTTCTCCATTTCATTTCGATTTTTAAGAGCATAGTTTGACAATGAAAATTGCTGGGAAACAGAACCAAAAGAAGCCTTCGCCTTTGCAGCCTGGACCCTGGGAATTATTGAAATGCTTCTTTCTGATTTACTTTCTCACCTGAGAAGTGATGAAACTAACACTTTGTTGCAAAAAGTTTCACTTTTGACAAAGTGATCTCTCCTGAAGGGACAAATATCTCATTCAAAGACAATACCCAAGCTCTGATTGTAAGGAACTTAAGAACAGCACTTTCCCTTTTTTTATTAATATTGTTTGTTGGTGAAATGGCTTAATGGCTGCAGGGTCAGTTGACAGATAGGAGGTAACATTGTTCTCCTCCTCCAGCGAATGTAGTGTTTGGCATGACTTCAAAATAACCCTATTGTTTGTCATCTTCTCAAAATACACTATAAAACCCCTGTTAAAAGGAAAGATAACGTTTTCTAAGCATAAGTCAAGTGCCGGGTTGCCTTTTTTAAAGCTGCTTGATGAGAATTAATGGTGTTGGATCTCCTGTTTTAAACACATTTGGCCAGGTTTTCTGGAAGCACCTAATTTATCTTGAAACTCTTTCATCTATTATCTAACTGTGAGCTTGTTCATAGCTCATCAGCCATCCTCGTTTTGACAGGGGGCCTTGTGATGAGTAGCCAACAGCGTCCAGTGTCAGGGCCCTGCGTATCTCTGACAGGAAGGTGATGGGAAAAGGCTAACCTTCTGCCACTCCTCCCAGCACTCACCAAAACCAAAAATAGAGACTTAGATCATGACACATCCCATGAAGCTCTTCAACATGATTCCTGCCTCCCAGCATCAAAGACGACCCTTACCAGATCAGGTCCCTTTAATGGGCAAATGGTACCTTCATCCCCTTGTGAGAACTTGGTGGTGTTTGGGGAAATCGGTCCTGTTGAGGGGATGGTTTTCAACAGAGAATTGCTTTGGCCAAAGCACAGACAGTGTCCATGGAGCCATCAGTAAAGAGTAAAAAGCAACAGAAGTTCTGAAAAAAATAACCTTATCTAATAAGTGGGGGAAATAAAGAGCTTATGTAAAAGCTCTTGAAGAGTAATTTTTCCACAGTTGCGGCCCAAGCAAGAATTATCTGATGAATGATTTAGGACCATCACAGATGTGTAGATTTTGGGCATGAGCTCCAAAGCCATTCTGGAATCAGCTGGAGAAGTTTTGCAAAATAAGGACGTTGGCTTCTTTTTTCTGCTTTCAGCATTGATGTATGCGAGTGCTTGGAGAAGCAGCTATGAAGCTGCTGGAAAGTTTGTCACCATAACACTGGCTGTTTATACTTTGTGTGGATGAAAGAACAGCTTTCTTCAATTAGGCTTTGTGCTTCAGCTGGCAGGCGGGTGCTGATTGTCTAAAACTCCACCTCTCCGCGCAGCTTGTCTTGGGGAGCCGGTGGATGCCGCGCATGTCAGTGCGCTCAACCACGTTGCTGATCCATTATGCTCATGATGGGACAAAGCAGGACACATCCAACTGGCAACAGCAACCATGTAGATTCATTTGTATTGACTCCTCTGGCCTGGCGCAACTTTATAATTATAGAATCATAGAATGGTTTGGGTTTGAAGAGAATTTTAAAGTTCATCGAGTTCCAGCCCCTCCGCAATGAGCAGGGACATCTCCAATTAGATCAAGTTGCTCAAAGCCCCTTCCAACTTGACCTTGAACGTTTCCAGGGATAAGGCACCTGCCACATCTCTGGGTAACCTGCGGCTGTGTTTCACCACAATCACCGTAAACAATTTCTTCCTTATATCTAGTATGAATCTACCCTCTTTTAGTTTAAAACCATTACCCTTTCTCAATGCTTTTCCTCTTTCTTCCCTACTCTATCCATGTGCAAGAAGTTGCCATACCAGAGGGAAGCCTGCTGGTTCCTAATGAAGAGTTCAATCTCATTTTAAAGCCAGTGGTGGTGTAGGGATGGCAGTCTCTTTCCATTGATTTCAGTAAGTTTTGAGTAAGTTGCCTAGATACCTAGCTGTGTAACACAGCATGCGTGACTGGTCGATAGATATCTATTTAATAAGAAACAGTGCATGGGAAGGGAACTGCCTTGATACCAATGTGGATGTATAAGACAGTGATTACACTTTGTCATGCAGTTTTGCAGTTTGAGGGAACTGGGAGGGGGTTTATGGCTTACCAGAAGCCGATAGCAAAGCAATGGCAAAAAATCAAAATACAACACCCATGGCAGCCCTTCGCAACAAAAACTGACTTATAAATCAGGATCTAGAGAAATATGTGATTTTGCTTTGGAATTCCTTTAGAGTGAAACATGTTTCTTAGGTCAAGATGTGACAGAGAAAAAAATTATACAGAGAAATTATGCAGAGACTGTATGACAAATGAATGATGGCTTATAATATAAACAAATGTACATCTTCACACTGAAGTAGGTACACATACCATGCCATACATATCTTTTGGCATAATCAGCCTACAAAAGCAGGGATTACAGAAGGCGCAGTTACCTGTCCCATCTCCTGCCAGAGTTCAGAGACCTGCAGAGATACAGTGTGATCTTGTGTATCCTCATGGCTAGTAATCCCCTGCTGAAACCAGAGCTGGTCATGCTTGGTGGCTCTTTCCATGTGCCAAACAGAGACTCATAAATGAAGAATGGATTAATCCTCCTTAGGAAATACCACTGTATGAGTGCTTTAGTTTTATAGAATCATAGAATAGTTAGGGTTGGAAAGGACGTTAAGATCATCAAGTTCCAACTCCCCTGCCATTGGTAGAGCATGCCCGAGAGGTTTGGGGCATGTGAGTAGTGAGTGGTGTTGGTGCATGGGGAGGCAGCAATATCATGACTAAGATAATACTTCTTCATGGCACTTGGAGGTTATCTGTAAATGGTTTTCCTGGGAATAAACACAAGCACCAATGCTGCGAGACCTTGCCAAGCTTCAGGAGAAAGAACTGGTCTTCATGCTCTGAATTCAGACTGTGATTATTCATTTTGTTCCTTCAGGCTCAACATATTTCTTAAAAATAATCAAGGAGGAAACAATGGCCCATTCATAGGTACTTTCAGCTCTTCCTTGTCCTAGGTCCAAATGGGCATTGCTACTGAGAACTACACTAACCCAAGCGTTGGCAGACCCAGGTGCAGCACCTTTCTCTCCTGGGGATTTCCAGTCTAACCCTGAGCCAGGTAATTGGGCAGCTAAATCCCTTTAAACGTCTGCGCCTTTTCCTCAGTTCCCTCACTGTAATTCCTTCCCTCACAGGTGGGTTGTGAGATTAAATACATGAAAGACTCGGAGGCACCAAATGCCGCTGTGATGAGACCCATCTGACAGAGAGATCAGCTAACCGCCATGGAACAGAGGGCAGCCCAAGCTAGAAAATGCCTTAGAGTTTTCTACACGACAGCAGGACAGCCTTGTGGATAATTGATTTCCCCCTCACAAGGCCTGAAGTATATTTTTAGAGAAAGCAAACATTTTTATTTTCACTACCTGTTTTTCTTTCCTCCTCAATAAATGGCTTTTCCTACACATAGGCTGGCCAGCTGCTCTGAAAATTCAAGAAAATTCTCATTAACTTTCCCAAAGCCTTCATTGCCCCATTTATTTCAAGGCAGTAGGAAAGCCCATCTTTCAGTGGCTCCCTTACCCTGCTAACAACTCACCGTAATCCTCTTCATAATCCCCAGGAATGCCGATGGCTCTGGTGGAGTTTGATTCTCCTTGCTGATGAATTACAGGGTATTTTATATCCTCTTGTCACAAACCTCTTCTTCTGTCTTTACTCTTTCAGCAAGGAAAGTTACTTTTATGTTACTCACCAGGCCTTCCCCCACCATCAGAAACCTTTTTCTTTAAGGTACACAAAAGCAATTGTTCTGGAAGCTCTTTAAAATACCTGAGCAACTGGTAGTCTATGAGTAATTTCCTGTTGTTCTAAGCTTTTTTTCTTTAGCTGACTAGCTATCTTAGCTTGGTATGTTAAGATAGTTGCATGATCTTCTGTGTTTGTGTGGATAAACATTATCTCAGCTCCTTCCTGAGCTGATCAAGCTGATTTTATAAACAGCCCTTCACTGTGGAAAAAGATTTGGAGTTTTTATTTGTATTTTCTTTCCATGAGTCTAATAGGCTGAAGTTTGGCAGATGCTGGCATGCGGGAAAACTACTGTATGCGTGTTTGCATTGCAGTAACTGCAAATCTGTCCGTTTCAATCTTTTTTGAGTTAGCACACTGGGCAAACTAGGTGGTTTTGAAATGACCTCATCCCAGGATCTCGGCAGAAAACAGCCCGCGTACATAGCTGAGTCTGGAATGCAAGCAGGACCTCATTCATAAACTTCCTTGCAATTTCTTTACACTCAAAAGCAGGAATAAAAATGAGCCAAAACAAGCAGAAATGGTGTTCCAGAGTTAACCAAATGGGAAAATATATAGATGCACTTCTTATTTTATTGTATTATTGAAGCAGGATACTTTAAACTCAATTTAAGGAGACTTTTGGTGGTAATACAATCATGCTTTCTCCTGGAATAGATTACAAACTTTATTAATCCTTTTTTAAATTTTGTTTTAAAGTTATTTTTGTGATTACACCTCCATTTTCTACCACCTGCCCTGTTTCACTGAAAATATAGAGCTTGAAAAATGTACTGCAAGCAAGGGGTCATATGAAAAGTCTATGGCTCAGAGAAGAGGCCTTAATACAGTTACAGAAGGATTTTAATTGAAACTATTAAATGGGGAGGAGGGAGCAATTTTTGCACTTCTTAACAAAAGCACTTACAGTTTTCATCATCCTGAAATAGGAAGGCAGGTTATACGCTAGCTGTGAACAGTAGGTATGTACACATAAAGTTATCCTGCTGTGTTGGACTGAGGATGAAATTCAGTCTGAAAAATTTGGCTTGGAGACTCCTGATCTCTCCACTTGGCTCCCTGGTGGGATTGGCCAGAGGTCACCAAAGAAGGCACTAACAAATCTGAGGTGCTCAGGTATTTCTCCGCTGGCATGCAGTATTATTTGGGCACATTTGGACTCTCAGCCAGATGTGAGCTCCACCATGCTATGCAATGGTTTCACTGATTTAAGTCCCTTTTGTCAGTTTGGCAGTAAAAATTGGGCTGGATGATCATTGCAGTCATTGGAAGAATTCTCTGTGGCCTAATGTAAAAGCAACCAAGGAGCTCTGGCATGTGCCTCCAGCAACTTGGATTTGCAAGTGGTCTTACTTTTCAGTGCTGGACACTCCCAGGAGGAACTTAGTTTCCAAGAGAAGATGACAGTGGGTGTATTCAGTCCAACACAGCTGTAGGTATGGTACAAACATGCAATTAAAGACAGTTCCTGCCCTGGAGAGCTTGGAGTCTAAATAGACAAACAGATCATCTCCAGATGGTAGGGGCTTAGGTTGAGTTGGTGGGAGAGTGAGTGAGTGTGTGGCACTTCTGCTGCTGGATGTAGACAGATGGTCAGAAGACAAGGGAAGAGATAAGTGTCTCAGTCCTTGCGTAAAAAGGGAGGACTTAGATTTCCTGCAAACAGCCCACAGGCATGGGATGAATACGTGGCCATGGCTGTAGGGCTCATTATTGCAAGTGATGGGAAGAGCTGAAAGGAAGAAAAGGGAGAAGGAAGGAAGTCCATTTATGGCAGCTTCTTCTGAAATGCTGGGGGGATGCTAATGCATGTCCAAGCTTGGTGGTGAAGAATGGATGTGATTTAACTTTACTAGGCAGTTGTGAATTTGCTGTAGAAAGGAGGATTGATGGAGAGGGCATGAAATTCAGCCAACCTGTAAATGGAGCGAGCAATGGTAAAGAGCTTTCAGCATCACCAACATGTAAGGTAGGACTGATGTCTCAAGACCAGAAGGTGAATTTCAGAAGCGATACTGGAGGATCACTCAGGCATGTTCATGGAGCAGAACTCCATCAAGGGGAGCTACAGGCAGTCATGTTTGGCTCAGAAAGTCCCTGATCTGAAAATAATTCGGAACTGAGTAGGTTCTTAGGAGAGGTCATATAAATTTCATACTCTTCCTCAGGCCTGCTGAAGCTTTGGTGTTCCAGAGACAGGATATTGGACAAGTGAGACCTAAGGTCTGACCCACTAGATTTTTCTTGCATTCTTGCTCCCTGTCATTTGCTCTACCTTGGTCATGTTGGCCTCCATTTTAAGGGAATGCAACTGAAGTGAAGAAACCACTGGTTGCCTGGGAAAGCTTCTGAGTATTTATTTCAGACCACAAACACTGTAGGTGGCTCTAAGGTTTGGGAGGATGCAGATGAGAAGGATTTGTGGGAAAGTATTAAATTTCCCGTGGCCAGAACAATAAAGAATAATAAGCGAGAGGCACCTCTCCAAGTAGACGCAGGGCTTCACCAGAGTGGGACAATGAGCAAAGCATCTACCAGCAGTCAAATGACACATGCCTTTGTGCTAATTGCAGAAGTTTACTACCAAGCATAGGGAAGCTACAGTATTTAACTTGGCAAGAGGTGAGGTGATTTAACTGGTATAGCAGAGATGTGGTTGGGCAGTATAAATCAATGGGCCACAAATTACACAGGAAATTTGGGTCTAGCTTTCAGGGTTGAGGAAGGTGGGAAGATGAAGGAATTAAAACCTGATACCGTTAAAATATTGCTTCAGGGTAGAGATGACCTTGCTGTAATGCTTATTGGGTTTCAGATTCCATATAAAAAGGCAGGAATACATGGCAAATCACCCCTTTCCAGCAGCTGTCTGGTGACAAAAAGGGCAAATTCTGAGCAGGCAGGATGCATAACTGACTTGCATATTGAAAGACGTGGAAGTAATCCCAGTTCTTTGGATGAAAAGAAAATTATACTGAATTAGGATGATTAAAGTATGATGAACTCATCTACCCAATCACCTGCACTTTATCTTGGCTGAATTTCTAATAGAACTGTTAAGTGGACGGGGGCTCTTACAAGCTAAAGCTGGAGTGAGACCCACCAGTGCATTCACCTGATAAAGTAATTTGCTCAATGTTATAGTATATGTACCATGTACAGCACTCATGTGCCATATCAAGGTACATGTAGAGTCTTCTGTATGCACTTGGTGGCTACCAGAAAAACTCTGGTCTATTAGAAGCAGGAGCTTTGCCTATTTTTAAAATGGAGCTCACTATCTGCACACTTCTGTAAGTTTATCATTTTAGGATAAGAAGGAATCACTATAATCAACTAAACAAGGTTTTGCAAAGCAGAGGTTATAAAGCCATAAGGTCAGCATGGAGGTGTAGGGCATCTCCTTTGAGAAGACATTCAATTTCATTTAAAGACTCTGAACAGCTGAGAATATTTCGCTCTTGACAACTGGAAAAAATGCACACCTGGTTTCTGCTCAAAATTTGTTTAGCTCCATTTTTCAGCTGATGGATCTTCTTTCTTTTTTTGTTTGTTTGCTTGTTTGTTTTTCTTTTAGTATATTTAGCTTTTTGTCTAGTCCATAAACCTGTTCTGTCTAGAGTAGATTGAGTTTCCAGTTGCCTTGTGATTTGATTGAGCTAATCCTCATCAGATGATTTGAAACAATCTGATCCAACTTCTTCAGATACCTCAGCAATTGCGAACTGATCTCTACCTACTTGCAACTGCCTAGGATCACTTCTGATAATTAAAATCATCTGTGATGCCTTTAGGGACCAATCCAAATTCTGCTAAAGCAGCACAAAGGCTCCCCTTGATCTAACAAGCTTTGGACCAGCCTCCAATCTCTCCAAAACAACAGGTCATATATCTGACTAAAGGTAAAATGTTTGGCTAAATGCCTACAAAATGCATTGTAATACAAGCTGGGGATAATCAGAAGACAAATTTTGTGTATGAGCAAAGTATTAGTGCCCTTAATGATAAAATGTTCATGCTTGACATAATTTTTGGATGAAGCTTGGAAACGGCAAGCTCAAGCTACTTTTCATATGGGAATACCTTGCAGGCAGTAAAAAGCAGATGGAAAAGATCAGCATAAAGGGAATAAAGTGCTCTTCATGCCACAAACCCCAGGATCTGTAGATGCAAGCTTTAGCCACTTTGTTATTACAGTTTGCACCTAAACAGATATCCTCACAACACAGAAAAAACTTTTCCTATGAGGAAAAGCCATGCTGAATAGAGCATACTGAGTTGTCAGCTGAACCCATTTAGGGAGCACCTTGAGGCAATCTGGTTCTCCCATTGCTCCATTGCCTTTTCCCCCTGAAAACCAGAACAACAGCAGGGACAAGTGAGCAGTATGGTCCTTTGGCCCGTGCAGCAAGACACAGCAAAGGCAGCTTGGTACCCAGCTGATATCTAAGGGAGATCATCTTCCCACCAACTTTGGCAAGATAGAGGCTGGCATCTGAGCACACAGGGAGATGAATGGTTTTGGTCTCCCCAGAGCCTGCCCTGCTGTACCACAACATGCAGACATGTGCCTGTTGATGCTGCAATGCAGGCTGCACCTTCTCCAGCTGCAGGACTGAACTGCAAAGTAATTCAACCAAGAGAGCATTGGGGCAGAAGGAAGTTGGTGGTGGAATACAGAAGAGGTCTGTCTATACCACGGCACTCAGTTCATGTTCTTGGCAAGACACTATGTATCAGCAGCAATGCCTAATCATTAAACTGATGGCCTGAAAAATAATTTTGTGAGATAGATGGGCTGAGAAGAGCAACATATTTTTAAACCGAGGCATAGGATGTTCATTCACAGAGGTTTTCCAGAGGGCTGTCTTGTCTGGGGCCCAGCTGACCACATGGAGCAAATAGGTCTGCCTCCCAGCTCCTAGTGCTCACATCTCCTGCAGAGTTCATGTGGCTGTCACAAAATGCTCCAGCCCTTTCCTGCACCCCAGGAGAAGCTGGCACAGAGCAGGTTGCTGCTTTATCCACAGTGTCACCTCACAGGATGGGTTGTTTTGACAGTAAAAATGGTTTTACACCAGCACAGACACGTTAAACTGACCTGTTCAGTGCAGTGCAAAACTAGTTTGCACTTGGCGGCACTGCAGGTTTCTATCAGAATTTTATGCCACATTTCAGCAGGCCTAGCTAACTCAAGAACAAAATAATTCATTACAAATCTGAGCTTTTGCTACTGTTATTGCTTTTAATAGTGATGCCAGTTTAAAAATCTTAGTCCAGTCTGTTAACTGTAAGTGCCTAAAGTCATACTCACTAAATTTCTCTTTCTTTATCCTACAAGCTCCTTGTTTCACTTTTATTTACTATGCTCCCATCTATAATCAGGCTCTCTATTGTGCAAAATGCAACAAAAGAGAAAAACAGCCTTAGAGAAACCCAAGAAAGGCTATCTCTGCTCTACCAAGGAAAGGCAAGGTCCAGAAGAACATGGTGACTCACATTGGGTTGCTCCAGGGTTTGAGAACAAAACTTCTCTGAACTTCTGCATCCTTAATCTACAAAGCCCTTTCCCTTAGACCAGTCCTGAAGCAATCTCATCTTCCAGGAGTGCAACATCTTTCTTAGAAGCACAATATGGATAAGTCACTAGGAACATGCTGCTTGGGAGAACAAGCAGACAAGGGAGGTCTCAGCAAAGCCGGAGCTGCTTTGTGTTTCACGGCTATGTTATTCTCCCCTTAGGTCTATTTACTGCTTTGTCAAAAAAAAAAAAACCAAAACAAAAATGAAAACCAAACCCCAAACCCAGGTCTGTTTTTTATCCTGTTGCTGCAGCTTTTTATACAACACTGCAGGTTTTCAGCTCTGTGCTCTTTCTGATCATACACTCACCTCCACATGCTCCTACAGGAACACCCACATGGGTCTGTGCACTAGTCCTTCACCTGCAGTGTCACACCTCTAGCTGTGACTTGTAATCACAGTGCTCACAAGGAAAATATGGTAAAACATTTGAGGCATAACTAGCCTGTCTGGTATTTTTGTCATTTCAACTCCCATTTAGTGTTGTGTAGGTTCCTGAATGCAATATCGTACATGTTTCTTGCCTTCTTTTTATCTGTGTCGTATGTAAGACAAGGTGATGTTTGACTTGATTAGGTACATTTTTGATCCTTCTTTGAAGCCCACTATGTGACAGTGAGTGTAGGAATTTAGACACACAAGACTGAAAAGTAGTTTACTGCTTGCTTTCACTGTCATAGAGAAAAAAAAGTATACAAAAATGTGATTGATTTCAATTCTTTACATTCCCATCGCCCCTTGCCATAGTCAGGGAGACCTGGGTTCTGTCCATGTGGATGGACACTGAACTGAGATGTGCAGCAATAGCTGAGTTGCCTCAAGCAGCCACTTCCATCAAGTGGCACTAGAACCTGCCGGGAGCGGAGAACTTGACTGCCCATAGAGAAAGCACTCTTGCTTGTGTTTGTCAGAGACAAAGCTTAATTCAACTAATGCAGGCATCTCAGTTCAAGTGATTTTGGGTAGCTTTGGGCCAAAGTGCTTTTGTTTTTCACTGTGTGCAAGGAATCGGGACACTGAGACCTGTGGTTTTATAATGGTCAGATTTCTGACTGCTGTGCCCACCCAGGGAAGGTGTGCTTTACATGCCCACCTGCTGCAAAGTGAAACATCCTGCCAGTAAAAGTCTGGCAGATTACACCATTTTTGGTGTAACCCATCCTCTCCACTTGTCTGGGAGCGCAGAAGACCTGAGTGGAATTTCCACCCTCCAGAGAAAACATGCAATGTTAAATCATCTCCCATACAAGGAGACGGAGAACATATGCTATTGACTTAAGAAGGGAGTACAAAAGATTTATTAAGTATAACAGCAAAGCCTGACCTCAGATTGACCTTATCAATAATCAAACCCACTGCCTGCAGACTCTGATCTCTGCCTTGCCTGCTGCTGTGGTATTTCACATGCAAAACTTAGGAAAACTCAGTCCTGAAGAAGACATGTAAGAACACTCAAACCTCCTGGAGGCGATACCATATCACTGCAGAGTGCACCAAAGGCTAGTGAAGTCTGAAACAAGAGCAGATACTGCATGACTACATGGAGACATGGAAGGAATGACACTACAGAAGTCCAACATGAAAAAAGTGTTTATATATCCTCCCCAATAAATATGGCAGTTATTATGTGCTCAAATCATCCAAGTATGTCACACTTGCAAAAGCAATGGAGATATATGTAGTATTTACGAACACGCCTTATACTGCAGGTTCCCTAGGAAGCACCTTCATTCCACAAAAGAAAAATCCCTTTTGTTTGAACTTCATGAAATATCAAGTAGGCTGAAGCAATGGGACATGAATTTCAAACACAACAGTAATTGCTATAGGTTCTGTTTGCTTAGAGGGACAATCTCACACAGTACTGTTCAGAAGAACAGGCTATCCGCCAGCCAGTCATGGTGGGAAGAGCTAGGGCATGGCACTTTAACACGTGCTGAAAAGTATATTCATTCACCAGTGGATCTTGTTGCATTTGCTCTTGTTTGCTGAAGATCTTCTGGAGCAATACATTGACCTTCAGTATCTGTCCAGGAGCTTTTCCTCCATGACATCAAGCAAGTGATTTTGATTCTTCCTAATTTCTAATTTCTGAATTCTAATTTCCTAAAATTTTATGGAGCTGTTGTGAGATAGTTAATGTGCGTGTGAGGAACTGACCTGTTAGGATTGTGGGTCAAGAAAGCATCTTGCCCCGGGGGAAAAGAAACATCCCTAGATTTTGAAGAGTCGCTCCTGTGAATATACACAATAAAGCAAAGAGGTCAACAAAACCCACAAGACAAATATCCAATAAGTATTGGTGAACAGCAGATACTTTTGCAGAAACAGGAACCATTCATAGGCGAGCAGACAGCCTAAATTCACAAGCCAAGATAAACCCAATGCAGAAGTTGACCTGCCTTGATCACAACCCAAGGAAGACTTTTATCAGATGCGTTTAAACAAATCCCTTTTGCTATTTCTGATTTGTGTTAAGGGAAAAATATATTCTCCCCTTAAAAGAAAAATCTTACATTTTCTTCTAAACTCACTAGTAAATCAAGAAAAGACAGAGACCTCAGCTTGGCAGCCGCTAGCCTTCATTCTCTTTGCTGAGCTGAAAGGAGGTCTAAGATTCTGGGGGGCTGTGCTTGTGCAAAGCAGCAGGACCAGTGCTGGACATGGGCCATAAAACTCAAGGACACTTTAAGGAAGCAGGCTGGCACTTAGCAAGGCCTCAAAGTTGGTGGCATAAACTTTTCTCCCTGTGAAGGATGCATGTGCATCATGGCACTGAGCGCATCCCACTGCAATCACTGCCTATGGTCCCACTGAGTCCAGCAGTGCAGCACCATCGCCCACAAGCCAAGAACTAACCTTGCTCAGCAGCAGATTTTGAAGTGTTTTGATACAAAATCAGTCCCACAGGAGACTGTGACACTCAGACCCTGGCAGGAAGCTGACAAGAGCCAGACCAGTTGCAGAGCTAGCTCCATGCCAGAACAAAAGTTCTCTCTATTCAAAGAGCCCAAAAGATCAGTCAAGACACAAAACCCAAACCCAAATCTCCTGTTACTTCTTGTCTTCCTTGGTGGAGACTCACTCGGAGCACAGGGAAGGTGGAATGGAAGGGAATCATCTTTGCAGATATAATGAACTCCACCAGGCAGCAGAGCTGCTGGCTGTATAGAGATTTTCAGATATAATAGCCTGAAATAATCACCAACAAAACAGAGGAGGGGAAAGGCAACAGCACAACCTTGCCTTGTATTAACCCAAAGTCATCACCATGTCACAACCATGAGCCCTGACCTCACGTAGGTGAGGGCCACATCCATCCCACCCTTTGCCATTTGGAGGATGTGACCACCTACACTAATGCTCTACTCCTTAGGCAGGATTGCATCTTTCCAAGGCTATCCCAAATTCCTGTTTTCCCACACCACAGCATTCAGCCCCAGCTAAGTGCATTCAGACTGCAAAATGGCCTTCTGCAGAATGTGATTTTATAACAGTCAGCCACCACACTCAAGCAAACTTTTGTTGCCTCTGTCTTAAGTTCACAGCTATAAATAGGGTCTTTCATAAGGTGATGCCTGCAGAAGTTCTGGCACAAACAGTTTTTAACATTTTGAATGAGTGGGGCTTGATGGGAAGGGAAGCCTGCAGCTCGCCTGGCTTGGCAAGCTCTGCAAACCTGCTTGGGTTTAAACATACAGATATCCAGCAGAACGAACTGTTAGCCTGGCTGAGACCATTTCAGCTTATTTCATAAGTGACTTAGACAGATGTTTAAAGGATTTATGTAAGGTTGGCTGAAGTCAAACACAGGTGTAAGAGATGAAAGGGGAATGGGAAAAATGCACTGTGATGATAATTTTTCCATTTCTCTATTTTTTTCCCCTGGCCGTTGATTCTGGTGCCCTTTCCATGCAATGTCTGTGCTGTGAGTCACTGAGAAAAAACCAAAAGCAAACCAAAACAAAAAATAAAACTCAACAAAACCTGGTTTTATTTACTACCAGTAAGAAATGAGGCTTTACACAAAGCTGTGCTGTAGCTGTGCTCTCTTCTCCTGTTTCAGCTATCCAGTTTATTTTTGCTCTACTTCAGCTGCTTCTTGCTCACAAGATGTGCTGAGCAGACATTGCCACTCTGAGGAAGGGGAGAAAATGAAAGATGTTGAAATTTACTGCAGGCTGCTCATTATTTGCCTTTCCCAGCATGTAGCACATGAGTTTCATGCATGCCTGTGCCATCCTGGCTTCTGGATACCTCCAGTGGTTATAGCATGTGCCTTCCCATCTTGTCATGTGGTTCTGATGCTCAGATCAAGGTAGGTCAACAGAGACCAGCCATGTTGTGGTCCTTAAGGAGCCTGCACACATCATCTGCAACCTTCCCCAGGGCACTGCACATGAATTTTGTCTGTGGAGAAAAAGTATCACCTCACACCAGGTCCTCTGTCCCGACCCCAAACACTTGATACCCACAACCAGGAAGCTTGGGTACAGAGGGATAGAGAGGAAAAAGCCTTTTGGAGCCCTGAAGTGGGTGCCCTGGAGCATCCTCTCTGTGGCCGTGTGCATCCCCCACACTGCTGGAGCCTGTTCAAGCAGCAGTTCAAAGATAAACACAGCCCAGCCCACTGCTTTTCCAAACAATGTGCGTATCTCATCCCAGCCTGCTAATGGGCTCTCTGTTGACTCGAAAGTTGCCTTAGGATTAGGCCTTAAAATAGCACCCACAAATACCCTGTAGGCATCTGTGATCCCATCCAAAAAACAATTACTCCTTCCCAGCTTTCTGGGTGCATGACTTAGTGCTCCTTGGCATGCTTCAGATGCATCTTAGGCACAGTTCAGGTCTGTAGCCCTGAAGTGGTGATGGACATTTCTAGGGGATATTTCAGTGTCTCATCTGTCAAGCTAAACCCAGAAGGCAAAGGCAAGCCCCTAGGGTACATCCTTCCCCAGGTTAGCCATTGAAATATGCTAGTTGGGAGCACTGAAATGGTGTCCAGATGGCCAAATGACAGCGTATGCCTTATTGCAACCCCTGTTCATATATTTTGCCTTTGCATTTTGCATTTCGCATTTCACATTTTGCATTTGCACCTTTACAGAAAACCCCTTTCTGTGTTGGTGTAAAACACAAAGAGGGTGATGGAGAGGACATTAGTCTTGAAAAAGCTTGCAGGAGAAGTGAGGGGAAGAAAACATAGCTTGTGGGTAAATCCCCAGGAATCACTCTCCCTTATTAATTGTGGAGGTGTTACCTGCATGAAACCTGCAGGTAAGAGCACAGCATCCCCATCCACTACAACTGGCAGGAAGGGACACAAGGCACCGGCCGAGGCTCAAGCAGCTGCTGTAATGTTGGTGGTGGAGGCAGTAGCAGAGCCAGGAGCTGAGCTCACATCTCCCGGTTCCCCAGCCAGTCCCCAGCCCACAGGGCCATTTTTTCCTCTCCGTTCTGCCTCATTAGCACTAGTAAGCACTTCTGTCATCAGGGACATGCACACTCTTGTGGGGAGTGTAACATAAATGCCTATTAATAAATGATATAATACTTTCCAGTTTTCAAGGCTCTCTGTGACATCCGCTCAGCAGCCTTGGCTGAGTCAGGCTCTTTTATTTACATCCTCAGCCTTGCCAAACCTGTTGTTTGCCATTGCCTGGGCTTGCCCAGAGACATACCCAGCTGCTGAAGGATTGCCTCGAGCTGGCCATGCATGCACCCTGGATGGGGAGTATGGAGCTGCCGGTGGTGTGGCAGGCATGGAAGAAGGAGGAGCTGGTGGGGAAGGGGCCCTGATCTGTGCTGTTCAGCACTGAATGGGAGAAGAGGGGCAGCTTTATAACAAATGTTTTGTATTAGCCCTGAAAGCCGCCAGCCCCAAGCTGGGGATCCATCTGCAAGCACAGAGCTGGGGCGGGCACTTGCCTGGCGCATCCCAGAGTTATTGCTTCATTCTCCTCACAACAATGTCACACAACGGGATGTGTTTTATGGGGACATTAATCCACACAGCAACGGCCTTAATGCATCTCACCACCCGAGGTGTGTATTAGCTGCCTCTATAACATATACCCCAGTGAGTTTTATTGCTATTGCTGCATAAATCCTAGGGTTTAGAGCCTTTTAAAACTCTCCTGTTAAGCTCTACCCTTCCAGGTCCCAGTCCAGAGGATGGTGGAAGAAAAAAACAAACCCCCTCACCCTTACCCATCTCTCAGTTGACACAAGAGTTCGCTGAGGCTTCAGAGACATCAGAGCTATTCTCCTGTAATTTCTATAGAAAAGCAATGTTAACAAAGGGATTCAGGATGTTTTTCCTTCTTTTTTATTCATGCTACAGCTATTTACATCCTCAATGTGTTTATATTGTCTGCCAGGACACCCAGCATCACATCTAACAGCTCTCTGCCACAATATCTGAGTTGCTGCCACCTTTTCTGCAATAAAAAAAGGAACAAAGCAAATATCCAGGCTGTTGAAACAGTGATGAAAATCATCAGGAGCTCTCACCTGGCTTGTGTGCCATCTCTGGTATCTGTGGCACCACCGTGCCTCAGAGCCACTCTGCCGTAACACAGGGGTCGGAGCCACAACTCTGCTTTTTAGCTGCAAAAGTCCACCTGAGAACTGCCTCCCCAGCTGGTTTCTAATCCTCTTGTTTTTCACCAAACTCCCATCCATCCACTGCATGAGGACCAGGTAGACCCCCAGTGTTTGCTATCAAAGGGTTCTTGGGGTTTTTTCCCCCACACCCAGCCATCTCCTTCCAGGAAGGTGACCCACTATGGCCATAAGAGACTGTGTTTCCACTCCCTCGCACTCTTCCCATTTCTTTGTCTCACACACCCAGGTCTGTCCCCTCCTTGCTGAAGGAACAACCCAAAACATTCCTCATACTGGAGACCCCCCTGCTGAAAAGTAATTTCCTTGCCAAGGACCAAATTGCATTAACTCATTAAGCCTGCACATCTTGACCCAGCTGCCGCTCTTGAAAAGGTCCCCACTTAGCATTTGACAAGAATGTCAGCAATTTGGATGCTTAATGAAACCAGGGAAAGGCTTGTCACTCTAACCATGCTAATGGCTAAATGCCCTGATCCCCTGCACCACAGTCAATGCCACTGCACAGGATGCTGCCCTTTCCCTACCATGGAGGGCAATAGCGGCACCAGCCACAGGCTAATTTGTAGCTATGAATTGAAAGACTTGGTATTAAGAAGGTGGTTTTGAAGGATCTGGCCGGTAGGACCCATTCTGTCCTGGACAACTCAGATGAGCAGTACAGCCTTTTGGGATCATGCCATAATACTAACACTAACAACAGTGGTAATGGAGATGATAACAATTTGCTTTGAATCGTCCATGACAAACACTGGCATTAATTCTTTGCAATTCCTTGTCATGCTGAAGGAAAGCTTTAAGAAACAAAATGATTACCCATTAAACAAATCACCTGGCAGCCCTGACAGCAGGGGCTTCTGCCTAGGATAGGCATTAACTCTTATCCCAATATTTACCTTTAGGCTGGTGGCCACTTGGCTCAGAAAGGCCAACTCAACTGTCAGAAAGCCATAAATTTTAGAATGAGCTGTTTTTCATGTTTATAAGAACATCATGGCCCCATATTAAATCTCTTTTGGGCAGTGTCCACAGGGGCATATGGTTTTCTTCCTAGGACTTTCCATCTTGGAAAGACTGGGGCTCAGTGACCACACATGATGTCTTCAGTAGACTAGTTTTTGGGAGAGGTGGCTAGTAGCTCAGCTGTGGGGGGGTTATGTTTTGTACTACCAGCCCCAGTACTGGTGACCACTGCTAAAGTGGTGGCAAGAGATATCAAAGAAGGACATTTTGGAGTAGGAACAAGAGGCAAGACAAACTCTCCAGTTCCAACTCGCATGATTGACTAAGGGGAGCAGGAGAGCTTCCGCTGGCATTTTACTTGTGACATCTCCTGCCCTAGTATCTTTTCTCTACATGAACACTTACTGGATTTGTAATAGTCAGTTCATAAGGAGCTTTCCTGAGGAAGGAAATTGGATTCAATCAACTAACATGACTTAGCTGTCCCTATCAGTTTTTAGAGATGTTCTTTGAGGAACCCTCACACAGAGAGAATGTGAAACACATCTGATGTCTGAAAGCTATCATCAGAGTTTCCTCCAGATACCAGTAATCCTGGGTCTGTATTTAACTCTTATTTAAGAGTACTCCTGCAGAGATGAGTAGCACAGATCTTTTTCCATCTATTCTTGAATTAGGTGTAATTGCCAGCATCATGGAGAGATGTCCCACCAGCTTATGAGTACATGCTACAGAGGAAACCTCAGTACAATACTATTCAAGGAATGAGAACATTTCTCCCACTGCTGCCCCTTGGGATGCAGAGGAGTCACCATACAAAATGCAATTCTTTTCTGGCTGGAAAAAAAATCCGAGCAACTGCAAGACAATAGATGGGCCTCATTGTCTCTCTTGCTTTCAAGAGACATGTGTGGTAGATATGTGAGGCTTTTCTTGCTGCACACTGTACTGGCAGTGTCACAGAGAGCTGATTTCTCCTCTGCTATGTGACCAAAGATGGTTTTGGAAGCTGAAATCTCACTTGAGCCATGAACAAACAAAATTCGTGAAGGCCAGTTTGCTCTACTGCTGGGGTAATGGAGATACACATACTTACTTGTTTGGTTATCAGTGACATAGTTTCTCTATCTGTCATGGAAAACTCACTGACAAAGCAGGAAGGAAATGAAGCTGCAGCTGACCGATGAAGTACTTTGCATGTCTCTGCTTCCCACTGTTTCAATCTTAATCACTGACCTTGCACAACAACTGGGAAGATGAAACTGTCCGGGCATTCAGATACAGTCTCACATGAACAATTTCAGCTGGGTGCATATTTGGAACCCACTCTCAAATGACCATACCATGCACGCTGCCCTTCAGTATTTTCCCAAGTTTTCCTAATACAGGCCAGAAAACCTGCAGAGAAAAATAGCTCCAAAGAGCCTAATCCTCCTCAGAAAGTGTTGTCTCTGGTTTCTGATGTCAAAACCACCTCCAAGTAGCAGGGTAAAATGAGGAAAGGGTTACTTCCAAAGTCTGGACAAAAAGAAACCTTAAGCCTTGAGGTACAAGAAAAGATGTTGCAGTATATTTAACAGGGAGCAGACCTGTAGAAGGAGACCAACAGTACCAGTGGTGTAGGACTAAGAGTTGGGCTTATCTTTGCAGAAACATCTTCCAGCTGATCTCTGCATCATTACACCACTTACAGTATTCAGTGAGGAGGACATCACAGTTCTATTGGTCACCCTGGGTAAATTCTTCTCCAGGCCTTGAACAGAGGAAAAAATAAAGATTAATCTGAATTAAGGAAATTTCTAACCTTCTGCTGCAGGGGAAAGGTTCCATCTTCACCCATACAGAGCAAATGGCATCACACCAGCGAATACATCTATTCACCCCAGTAGGAAGTGGAGGAAGGAAGGTCACACAAAAGGCATGTTACTGGTGAGCATGTTGAGGTTTGCTAGTGGTGGTGTGTAATGAGTGCCTAAACTAAGCAGAACCTACATCTTAGCAAGAGAGGAAAAGCAGGTGGTTAAGTATGGAAATGTTAAGGCATGTTTGCTGTTGCGAAAGGCTAACCGATTAACAGATCCCAAGATTTTCAGGGTATTCCAGCATGGACAAACCCAAGGTCATCCCAAAATGTCATCGAAGACCTTTAGTGCAGAGGTACCAAGGAGGGTAGAATCACTTTTGCTCCACTATTGGCAGTTTTTTAACTCTTGCCAAAGCCTGCCTTGGTATCAGGGAGTTGAGCCAGGGGATATTTTGCTTCAGGGCTGGTTGTGACTGAAGCCCTAGCTCAAGCCATTCCAGTTGGAGTTCAGCGTTATTCAAAGCCCAGGTTTGGCTGGGCTGTGGTTCAAGAAAAAAAGTCACTGCTCCAAGGGGTTGTGCCTCCTGCGGGACGTGGCTGTTCACACAGTGCATGGGATTGCATGGGTTGTAGGAGTGGATTTTTGGGGCATTTGTCTGTGAAGGAAGGACTGTGTAGTTTTTGTTTAGTCTAGTTATAAATGTCATATGTTATATATCCTTCACCATTTCCTCGTAAGACCACTACGCTAATGGATATCTGCACCAGGAAACTTCTGTGGCTAGACAGCCAAAATTTTACCTTCTTCACTTTCAGCCCTTCCTTATAACTCTGTAATTCCTCAGGATTTATGTCATTCCAATATTTGTTTCATTCTCCCCCAGTTGCTGCTAGCCAAGCCAGTGATATTTCATTTATTTTAATCTTTCTTCCAGAACTTCCATTTTTCCAAGCTGAATCTTGGTGTCTATATTTTTATTTTTTTCCCCTGATGTTCATCTCATTTGCCAAGGAAAGGCTAAGGCGATATTGCACATTACACATCCAAAGTGAAAATTCTTTCATTAGGGTAGCCCACTGGGCTAACAGAACTTGTCTTAACCAGAGCTGATCATCTACTTGCCTTTTAACTTTATAACAGTGTCAATGAAAGAAACTGAAGTCACGAACTTAAACTGCTGGCTCCATCTAGTTTCTAAAATAAAAGAAAAAGGAAAAAAAAAAAGTAGAGACATTTGGATTTTTTGGTATTGCTGAAACTACTCATATGTAAGCACCAGCAGGGTCATGTAACACAGACAAATTACTATTTTGTGTGGAATAACTAGAAGCTATTTTTTTCAGGAACACTTAGATCAGTTACATGCATTCTCTAGTTGTTACCATTTATAATTTGTGTATAAGGAATTTAAGCCTTGAGTTGTATTGCCCTTTGCGGAGAGGAACCTTTGGCTGAATAAATCTGAGAAACTCTTACAGCAGACCCGCAGCAGTCAATTACTATATTTTGAGGGAAATTGCTTCATACAGCAGTTGATACATCCTGTTATAATTATTTTAACATTAAAGTGAGAAAAATCAATTTGCATAGGTGTGCAGCCACAATAATAGATTGGGTTTGGATGCTTCTTACTCCATTTGCATTAGGCTTTTCTCAGGGGATAAGATTTCTCTTTGAATTTTGCTGAAATATTGGCCAACACACCTATGCTTGCATAGCTGAAAGAGAAGGTAAAAGTCAGGGGATGGTTATGCTCTTCAGTTTGCATTTTAAAAAGGTTCCAACTTACAGAATCTGAAGAAACAAAGAGTTCACTAACCTCTCCATAAAACTGTGATTTTCTTTCTTTTTGGTTAATTTTGCTTTCTGGAAACTATGTCTTCTGCAGTATGTATTTTTTTCTGTAAACAAAATATTCCAACACAATCTTGACAGTGTTGGGGAAAAAACCAAAAAAGATAAAAGCATGCAATGTAGGTTTCTTTCAAGCCACAATTAATGTTTTCTAACTCTTTTTAAAATTAGATTTAACATTTTCTGAGCAAGTCTACAATCTACCTTTTTTTTTCTTTCTCTCTTTTTTGTTAGAATGAGAGATCAGGAAAGCTCACGTCATGTTTTGTTAGAAATTGGCTCAGCTTATCGGATGGACACTCCTCAGAAAAAAAGTACTGACAAAAAGCCCATCAATTACCTTTACATCTTGATAACATTAATCAAATGCATTTGTCCTTTCTTCTGTATATAAGGTGTTGTGACTTTGGATCTCATACTTGATTATAGTGTAACTACACCAAGATGAATATACCTATTATGGAGGAAGGCCTAATATTTCCACAACAGGCAAAGGAGATGCGTCACCAGAGAGATTCTTGGTTTCTAGTATCCTGGTGCAGCACAGATGGGGTTAAGCTGTGATAAGGGACCTCAGAATTTTCTCTGCTGGTGCTCGGGTGGGAGATGTGTGCAAGCCTCCTGAGCACTGTTTTCTATGTCTGCCCAAAGCCATGTGTGTGATTTTCCATCTCTTTCACCCTTGGGAACGGAGCCATTTATCCTTTTGCTGTAGAGGGCTCCAAAGCCCTTCCCTCCTGATGAAGTAGCCCTATGCTACACCCCCTGCCCAGACCTTGCAAATTTCCCGTCTTGCTTCAACCCGCACCACAATCTACCCCATCATCTTTCTTAGCAACCCAGCAGCCTCCTTCCCTCCCCACAGCTTTGTTCTCTTTCATCTCCCATTTCTCCTCCCTAACTTATGGGCTACCTTTGATTTTCAAATGCTCATAATCCAGTCCCTCCTTCTCTGGTGGAAACTTTAACAAATGCACCAACATCTGCTATAGTTAGTCATCACACTTAATGTACAGGATATTCCAGCTGGCTTCACTCTCCTTTTATTATGTATTGGAAAGAGGTTTCATCTGCACTCCTCTGGCTTGGCCAGACGCACACCCAGCCTCTCCTCCACCTGGTGTGGACGCAGCTCTGGTGCAATGGGGTACCCCTGGGCCAGCTGCCCATGGCATCCCCCAGTCCAGCACTCTGCTGCACCCCAGCTCCTCTTGTGTTTGCCCATACAGCCAAGGTGGGACATGCTCCGGCTATAGGGTCCTTCTCTGAGGAGATGCGATGTCCCATGAAGGCAGCCTGAGTTTGAGCAGCTGGTAGATAGAGGGTAGATATGCACTGTACAAGGATCTTCAGGTGGCTGGAAGGATGATCCCTTGCCCTTGCTACCTACAATCTGGATGCAAATCACCAGCCTGCATGGCAACACCTCCTGGCTTGTGATTCAGTATGCAAGTATGTAGGGTTTTCAGGCAAACCACTAAAAGCTCATGTTAGCAGGAAATCAGCCCTTTTACAAGTCTGAGGGCAGAGCAACCAGTTTCCATCCTTGACCACAGGGAAGGTGCTCAGCTCCTTGGCAGATGAAGGAAGTTGAAACAATAGAAAACCCAGCCCAAATCCTTCATCTCATGGAAAGCATGAGCCAGAATGACCTCAGACACCATTACATGGGCTTCTTCCACAATAGACTGAAAATGCAAAGGCAGCACAACTGCATCATTTGGAGCTGGGGTTGTCTGAAGCATTAACCAAGTGAGGGAAGCTGGAAGGAGAGGATAAAGCACTGGGCATGGTCTGGGGGTAAGGAAAGCTATTTATGAAAGATGGAGTGTTTGGGCGCAAAAATGTATGCTACCATTTTTTTTATGACAAGTGTTCATCGGTTTTCTCAGAGCACCATGATCTTCAGCTGATTGGGTCAATGTTAAGCATTAACAGTGACTGAATGGTGCTCAGAAAGATAGGCTACAAAACGAAGTTGTCACAGGAGTATTGCAGAAAGCCAAAGTTAAAACATAAAAAGGGACTGAGGATTTAAAGACTTCAAGGTGCACATATTGACGTGGTGGCCTGCTGGAGAGCAAGCAACTGCAGAGCATTTGAATGATGTTAGTCACATCAGGTGCGCGGTGAAGAAAAACACAACAGAAACACACTGAGGTCATGAATATCCCGAAACAGGTCTTGCAGCTGACTTCACACATGATCTGTGTCCTCGGGAGTTTCCATTTAATTCCCTTTGCAAGACAAGTGGTTTATTTGCTTTCCTAGATAAATATGGACCCACGTCATGCGCTTGTTCCCCCTGCAACACTTTACAAAGGAGCATTTTTCTCGACTGTTTGATCGTCTTCAGAAAAGAAATAGCAGATGGTTAACACAGTTGTCGGTTTTCTTTAATTGCAGGTGGAACTCCCGGGTCAGGAGGATTTCCAGCTGCTAATGTGTTTTCCTCGTTTTGGTGTGAAATCAGTAAATGTAAAAACTGTGCTTCTAGACCCCGAGAGCTTTATATGTCTCAGTTTGGGGTCTTTTGGTAAATGTTATTCTGGGTAAATAAAAGCTGACCTGGGACAGCTGTGTGGTTTTCAGTAGTTTTGATGGCAAATATGTAAATCCTCACTAAAAATCTTTTTTCAGGTGTATTTCTTTCATTGCCCAAGAATTTGCCATCTCCTTCACAGACCAGCAGCCTTCATGTTAAAAACCAAAGACAAGGGTGATTTAAAAACAGTGTGGCTAGTCACCAGATGCAATGAAGCCTGTTGCAAAATGAGCAGACAAGATTTGCTGTGGGGTCTGTGGGAGGATTGGGCTTGTGTCCTGGATCTGTGCTGGGCTTTGGGATGCAATGGAAGGGCATGCAGGAGGGGCTTGCTGGCTGAGCTAAGGGTGAGCTCTGCAAAATGGACCTGGAGGAAAGTTGATTCCATTATTTGTGAAGGCTGAGACTGTGTGATAGCACAATAATGGAGCTTATCTATGTGATGGATGAGAAAGAAATCCAAGTGGAATCCATTTAAGGTTAAGTTTGGTACTTTCAATTTGAAATATTGACAATAAGTGGAGGAGTCATTCACTTTAGAGAGAGTGACATCATCACAAATGGAGCTATCGATGCACTGCATAAATTTCCTGAAGTTACTGCAGGTGACAGAAAATGTCTTCTAAGAAATGGAAGATGTTCAAGGAAGCCATAAATAATTCCTGCACTGCTACAACCACAAAGTTTAACGCAACAAAATATAAAAGAATCCAGGTAAATTTGTTGGGAAATGTCTGATTTACTGATGAAGAACACTAGATACTCTTTCCAAAGAGTAGATTTTGAAAGTATTTGAAGCACAATGTCAGAGCAGAACTTCCAGTTTATTGCTGGAAATTCAAAAAGTGAGATTAATTTCAATGTGGCTAAACAGGTATTGAAAAATAAAGAGAACTTCACCAGAGGAAAGATTCATCCTTTCCTGAACTAATCTGCTAATTTGAGCACTATCTGACACTTTAATTTGGTAAACATTTAACAAACATTCCATTTATTCTGGAAAATTCAGGAAATTATTAACTCAGGTGCACTGATAGTAGTGCCTCAGATACCTGGATGTGCTTCACTTCAGACAGTCACCGCTTTATTTTATTGCTGGTGTATGAAATCACATGCAAGGAGTTTTATTTTCACTTAATTGCAGGCTTGAAAACAGGTTTCTGACTGAAAGCTGTGTAGCCAAACTGGATGCATTTTTAAAAAATAATCTCAATATGCTTAGTCTAAGTACAGCATCACTGTGGTATATGATAGAGCAAATCCCAAATATATGAAGATTTTCAATAGAGACTTTCTTAAAGTCTTGTGAAATTGATAAAATTCATGATAAGAGCTGATGTGAGCATGCCAAAACATGTTGATTTTAGCCTTGCTGCTCTCTAAAAAGAACCATTAAATCTTATATATGAGGAAGCCATGTTTATTTAAAAACAAGAAAGGCTGCAATACTTAGCACAATATCATAAATTTCTTCTTTTAGTAAGAAAACCCAGCAAGGCCTGATATAGCAACAAACCCATGCAGGTTCTGAGGGGCAGCAACTGAAACAGGCTCAGTCTCTTGCTGGTGAAATTCAGCATAGCATTGCTGATCTGCACCAGCTTCTGCCTCCTTTCTGCACTGCCATTGTTTGAATGGACACACCGTAATTTAAGCCAGCGTGTTACTGTAATAAAAAAAAATACACAAATGACAGAATTTGACTCAAACCCCACCATCCTTCATGGTTTACATTTCCTACAGAGGGAGTTAACTGGTAAGATGTACATGTTTATTGGTTTCCTTCTTTGTGCTTTTACAAGTATTTTTCTCTTTGATGATCTAAACCATATGTTGAGGTACTTTGGAGGATTATTTTATCAGTTCCTCTGCAGTATGAGAGAAATACCAGGGCAAAGCCCATACGTTTGTACACATACAAGCCACTAAATCATTCCTTGTTCCTGAGCAGCCAAGCTGCCATATTGATAAATAGTCCATGCCACATTAATTTAATTCTGAATCACTCTGAGACATCATTTTGTTACAAATATAAATTTTGTGGTGTAATGGAATGTGTTAAGCCTTTAACAAATGAACATTTAATGGCTGCTCATGAAAAAACATAAATAATCAGAAATGAAATTAGCAGGATTGGTAATGAGCGTATGAAGCAGCATGGCACGGCCTCACTTCCCCGGGGCAGGGGACAGGTGGGAGGAGCACTCATGCTTTCTCCTTCTCTTTGATGGTTTCAACTGGGATATAGATGCCTGGACTTGATATATACAAAGTGCAAGTTCTTTTTATAGTTAACTAAAATTCAGAAAACAATCTTTTACACCATTTTTGGTAACAGCGTCGAAAACCACCTGTCCTTCCCTCAGTTCCTCTCTCTCTTTATTATTATTTCCATGTCCCACACTCAGAAAAATCTCATTTTCTCGATATTGGCTCTTCACTAGCTTGTGCCTCTGCTGTGTGTCAACATTTACACATGCCAGGAACAGCCAGCACATACATTCTTTTCTCTTTTTTCACTGAACCACCTGTATCTATCTACTTTTGGTTTGGGTTTTGGGGGATATTCCACCATAGTTTATTTATATTTTTTTTAACTCCTGAGCCAGTACCTGTTAGAGGGAGAAGCTTCCCAGGCAGCACTGGCCTTGCTGGACTTATCCATGCACCACTTTTTGGGGAAGCCTCAACCTCAGCACAGAGGAATGGGGATCCGTTAGTCCCTGGGTCAACTTGAGGGCAAGATGTTAAGCACAAGAGTGTTGCATGATTAGTGGCAGTCACTGGAAAGAAGTTAGTATCTGTGACTATAGGCAGTTTGTGGACTTCAGCCAAAATGTTCTCTTTAAATATCAGAAAGTATCCCTAAAATTGCAAGCCTTTGGAGACCGTGGCACTCTGCAAACTGCCAAGAAAAACAACACATAGCACATAAATCTGAAACAATCACTTATTCCAGCTATGAAAGGACCAAACGACAAAACGCTTACCTAAATGCTTTTTATTTGCATTAAAATTTATTCAGAAAGTGTCTGAAAGCCTTGGTCACTTTGCCTTTACATATATGTATGCTAAGGGTCCATGCTTGGCTCCTGTGGGGAAATTCATGTCTCTGGGGTAGTGGCATTAATCAGACTAATCACTCATGGGACATTAAAAAGGGGACATAAAAGGGGACATTAAACCACCCTGAGTGCCCTTCTTCCTGCTACTTCTACTCCCTTTGCATCAGGACTGGTAATTTGCATTTGGTTAAAGCATTATTCCAGCCTGGACATCTGAATGCAGAGAGGATTCTCCTGGGTTTTAATTTAAAATGTTTAAAATTCATGTCTGTGTTTTAATTGGTTCTGCTTCCATCTTCCATGTGTATGATACCATCCTCCTCCACATTGACCTGAAAGGTGGTCCTGGTAAATACCCCCAGCTCCTGGTCTGTGTTTTCCTTACCTGAGGCATGGGATGGTGATATGTTCTCAATATCCACCGTAAATCAGCGAATCTCTCTCCCTAGGATTTGCTCACGATTTGAAAATCTGACTTGAAACAATCGCCTTTCCCCTAGGGCACCATATGCAACTTCAATATATTAGTGGCGAAGGAAAATATGCTGTGCTTGGCGTTTACAATTCCCACTCTAATTTACCAGACAGGTGTTTTTGAGGAACAGCTCATCTGGCAAGAAAAAGGAGGGTCACTGGCTTGGGGCTTTTTTTCTCCCTTATTTTCATTGAGGGGGCAGACTTGCAAATGGCTAGTAGAAGGTATTGCTGGGGGAAACATTGTTCCCCCATTTTAACAGCAGCAGGGAAGAGGCTCAAGAGAAGGTAGCCATGCTTGCTCAGAAAGCATCCAGCCAAATTCCTGATTTTGTATGAAACAGCTCCCTGATCACCAAAGTTGGCTGCTGAGCTAGACAGCCAGGACCAGGCTGTCCAGAGGGCTCCAGAGGGCACCAAGGATCTTGCCCTTCCCCTAAGAAATAGCTTTTTTCTGAGAGTTTCTTCAAGATGATTGCCAGCTTTACTGGTGCTGAAGCTGTGACTTGCGCTGCTGCCAGCCAGCAGTTTCTTCCTTAGAGAGACAAAAAAGAAAAAAAAAAAGAAGAAAAAAAAAGCAAAAAAGAAAAAAAAATTAAACTAAATTAATCCCGTTCTAAGAGCTAAATATGGTCAGGACATCTGTGACCTCCCCCAACTTCACCCTGGCTGAGCGGGGACAATAGTTGCCATGTGCCACCCTTTGTTGTTGAGCCTGGAAAAGATTCCTAATCCCAGAATAACGCACGCATGCACCCATGCACGTAGGCGCGCACACACACACACACACACACGAGTGATGCTAAACTTGCATTTCCCATCTAAAAGGGAAGAGCTGGCAGCAGCGCTGCCCTTGCAGCGCTGGAGGGATGAAAAAGCCCCCTCTTTGCTTCATAAAATCCATGTGTACACAAGGGTTTTTCTTTCGTCTACAGATGTCCATTTCTAGTGTTACAAGGTGCAAATTCCTAGGTTCGGCAGACGCTGGAAGCTGTGTTCTTGTGTTGAAATGCCGGTATGTGGTCCGCGTGTCTCTGATCTCCAGAGTTTCCTAGCATGACATCTTTCATCATCATCATCAAGTCAGAGAACGTAGATACATATGGCCACCAGATTCCCATCCAGTGCTAAGACAGGCCGCATCCTTTAACTCCCTTCTTTCCCCTGTGACGGGCAATGCTTTAAAGTCACTCTTGCCCAGCTTTGCGGGATACCAGGCCCTCGCACTGCTGAGCTAAAAAAGTCCTGTAAATAAGGGCATATGCCTAAAGGAGATGGCTGGGGCCATCACTCCATCCAGCAATGCTCTAACCTCTCCCTGCCCCTCTTTGAATGGGACGTGCTAGGGTCACCCTGTGAGCCCCCGCTGCTTGGCTCATCTTGCCCAGTGTCAGGAAATGGTGGCCTTTTCCTTTATTTCTTTGGAAGGAAGTGGTTAACTCTTCCTTCACCGCCTCACGATGAGATTCATTTGCAAACGCACTCTTCAATCAAGAGCAAGTGAGACCACAAGGATGGCTTTCATGGGAGGGAAATGGAGCTCAGTGGGAAGCCAGTGAAGAACGGCCACAACTGCCCACAGCAGGGGACGCCCTACCCTGGGTGTTCTCTATTAAATTAATCTCAGCCACCCCACCATTCCTGGTCCCACAGGGTGCAGGGTTCCATGCAAGCGGAATCTCCTGCAAGGGCTATCTATCACGTGCATTTGGTGGATGTTTGTGATTCACATCAAAGTGGAAGCTGCAGTAAGTGTGTGTCAAGTCAGCTTTGGCAAGTGTCATGGCCCTCCCTTTTCTTTTTTTTCCTTTTTTTCCCTTCCTTTTTCTTGTTGCCGTTCATCCCTGCAGAATGTAATTAGAAAATGAGCCATTTATAAAACAAATGTTTCCGGGAGAAACTCCCCTGAACACCCATGCCATAAAACTATTGAACGCAGCGTCTGAGAATGTTCAGGATCCAAAATTTCCTCTGGGCTCACCCCTATCCATTATTCCTTTGCTGCTTCAACTGGGCAGTAATGTTTTTCTGGCAGCACCCTATTCCACTTTAAAAGAAGTTGGCCTTGTGGCTGTTCTGCTAACAAACCAACACATCACTCTCTTTGTGTCCTCCACCTGCTAAAACCATGGTGGGGATGCAGTGGTCTAGAGCTGCCTGGCTTATCTCTCACTCCCCTTCCCAACACATAAGAGGGACAGAGAGGGGCGATAACTGCCCCCGCCATGAACTGGTAGCATTTTCAGGGCTGAGTAAAGCAGTGTGGTTTCCAGAGCTGGGATGTCCCCTCCTTCTAGAAACACTCATAGCTTTTGCTCAAGGTAAACACTTCGGGCTGGAACATCCCGTATTTCACCCTCCACTGGGATCAGTTTTGCCCAACAAGTCAGTTCCCACTGGAGCACCATATAACTCACCAGACTTTCCAACATGCTCTACAAAGTGCTTTGAGATCGCTGCCAGCTCCCTCTCTGGTCTTCTGGCGCAGTTCAAGAGGCAGATATTAATCTTAACAGCTATATGCTGGCCGAGCCCTGGTTGCCTAAGAGATTCTCCCTGAATTTATTTATTTGGATTTATACAAAGGAGCATAAAAAGGAACACTCCTCCCAGACTCCAGGCTCACCAGCCATAAATTACAAAAACAACTACAATGAAGCCACCCACAGTACCTCCCACCCCCAGCACGACTATTTTCCTCAAACACCCAGCTCTGCAGCGGCAACATCCAGCTTCTCTGCAAGCCTCAGCATTCCCGCCTAGAGACATTGACTGCAGGCAGCCTGAAAATCAGTGCTTAGATAAGCTCTATTCTCACTCCTTCCTCAGAGCTACCAGGGTAGCACTTATGCGAAAAGTGGAAGAAGCAGTGGATATGATTCCCAACAGATAGGATGGTTCCCTGGTGCTTTTTAAAGTCCACATGGATAAAGCTAGAGAAGCCCAGCTTGTGAATTTACATGGGACAGGGGTGGCCAGGAAGACCTCAAGAGGTCCTGTAATCATTGCAGGTCTCCTCATCCACCTAATTTGTCCTGATACATAGCTAAATAACTTGTTCTCAAAAGCCTCCAGTGACGGAGTTTCCACCACCTCCCACACAAGGAATCCCAGTTCTCGCCCTTGGAAAATGTTTCCTAAAGTCTGACCTCAGGCACTCTTGCCCTTACCTAATCATTTCATATACTAGCCCCAGCAGACATGGAGGACTGCTTCCTATCTCCTACCCAGTGGGGAAATTCAAAATATTTGAAGGCTGTTATCATGCTTTCCCTCAGTTTTCCCCTCTCTAGACTAAACAACCCCAATTTTCTCAGTGTCTCCTTGCAGGTCATGTTTTCTAGAGCTCTGTTCCTCTTTGTTCTTCTTTTCTGGACCCTCTCCAAGGAGTCCACATCTTTTCTCAAGTGTAGTGCCAAAAGCTGCATTCAATATTTAGCCGAGGTCTT
The DNA here is from genome assembly GCA_009867235.2 of Psittacus erithacus. Lineage (NCBI taxonomy): Eukaryota > Metazoa > Chordata > Aves > Psittaciformes > Psittacidae > Psittacus > Psittacus erithacus. The sequence continues at coordinate 94,019 of WYDI02030677.1, forward strand.
CCTGGGGCTGTGCAGAGCAGATGGATAACTTCGCATGTCTTCTGCATAGCACTGCAAGTCTGATGTCTGGTTTGCTCACAAAACACAGAGCACTACTGACTCATCTTCAGCCTGTGATACACTCTGGCCTCCTCAAATGCTCCAGAGCTCCAGACAGAGGCTCTTCTTATCAGCAGGGTCCTCTCTGATTGAAGGTTATTTGGCTTTGCTTTACAGCTCTTTGCGCTGCTCATGCTGAGTTTTGGCACTTTTAGCAATGTAGAAGCAATCCCTTGAGGTTTGAGTGCCCCAGGGCCATGTTCCTGCTGAGAGAAGAATGACAGCCTATAGCTCTTTAAACACATTGTCATGAATTCACACTCAGGTCCTCACTTGTTTCACAGCCTGAAAGGTTCTGTACCAAGAATGTAGGATATGTTCCAGGGCTTGTTTCCTTCCCTGGTGCAGCTGTACTCTAATCTCACAGAGATGCTGTGGATGATATGCTGACTTGATTTTTGAGGTTGTGCTCATCCAGCCTGAGTTTTCCATGCTATGCCACACATCTTAAGAGATAGATACCGCCTGACCTGGGATTCTATGATTCTATGTGAAGATCCCTTGAATGTTGCCTTGTTCTTCCTTGCAGAGCTATCTTTTCCTTAGACAGCAGTGAACAGCAGAAGAATAGAGAAAGAGTAAGTGATGGGATGGCCAAAGGGTGTGGGCACCCTGACCTCCAGGACCAGATGCCCAGGCAATTTCCCAGGATATGGTTGATCTGCGATGAGGAGACAAGATGGGGTTCATGCACTCACTCTGCCAGACTGAACTGATAGTGTGAAAGTGTGCATCAGCTGTAGGTGACTGCATGGAAACAAAATGAAAATGATCCAATGAGAACAAGTGTGTGGGTTCACAGGATAACTTAGGCTGGAAGGAGCATCAGAAGGTCCCTAATCGAACCTCTGAGCTCAGATCAGGTTTCTCAGAGCTTTATCCAGCTGGTCTTAAAAACTTCCAAAGATGGAGACTGCACAGCCTCTTTGGGTAACCTGACTCAATGACTGACTGTTCCCATCATGAAAAAGCTTTTTCTATATATACAGAAATTATACCCATGGATCATATTCAGTATATTCTCTGTGTGTATTTGTCCCATACCTAAAACTTAGACACAGACCTAAACCAATCAATTCTAAGACCTTAGTTACAGCTTTGCTGCCCCTTCTGCTGCCCCTTTTATCCTGAGCATAGTCACAAAGTTGGATTTCGTGACAGATGGGGATGCACATTTAATCATAGAATCACAGAATGGTTTGGATTGGAAGAGACTTTAAAGCTCATCCAGTTCCAAACCCCTGCCATGAACAGGGACACCTTCCACAAGAGCAGCTTGCTCCAAGCCACTTCCAACCTGGCCTTGAACACTGTCAGGGATGGGGCAGCCACAGCTCCTCTAAGCAACCTGTGTCAGGGCCTCAGCACCCTCACAAGGAACAATTTCTTCTTAATATCTAATCTAAATCTCCCCTCTGTCAGTTTAAAGCCATTCCCCCTTGTTTTGTCCCTAACCTTGTAAAAAGTCCCTCTCCAGCTTTCCTGCAGGCCCCTTTAGGGACGGGAAGGTCATTCGAACGTCTCTCCGGAGCCTTCTCGTCTCCAGGCTGAACAACCCCAGCTCTCTCAGCCTGTCTCCATAGCAGAGGTGCTCCAGTCCTCTGAGCAACTTTGTGGCCTCCTCTGAACTTGCTCCAAGAGGTCCATGTCCTTCTTATGCTGGGGGCCCCATACTGCAGTAGGATCCAAGTCTTTGTTTCAGCAGGAGGATGAAGCAAAGAGAGAACATTGAAGGCAGCAGGTGAATCTCAACTAATGCATGGGGTTGCACCCTCAAATGGATCCCTATGCATTCTGAGCTGAAGCCACTTCATGGGTGGGCATTGGTGCACATTCTTGCACAATGGGGTTTGGTCTTGGTCCTGTTCTTCAGATATTGATGCAATTTCAAGAAGCTATGAGGAGAATTCCAGAAGCTATCAGGAGAACTGGCTACCCTGGATTTGGAGAAGACTGAGGTTCTTAGTGACTTCTTTGCCTCAGTCTTCACTGGCAAATGCTCTGACCACACCACCCAAGTCTTGGAAGGC
>WYDI02030678.1:5724-39949 GCA_009867235.2 Psittacus erithacus
TTATATTTTCTATGTGAAACCTGAACGATTCCTTTCTTCTCATTCCTTTACCACAAGGTTTTGTGTTATTGTATCTTTTCCTTATTTGAATGTGCTAAATCAGCCTTCCCTCAAAATTAATTGAAAGTCATTTTCATTTCTTCTCACTTTCTCTGTGAATGCAAGCTATTTTTTCATTATTTGCAGCTTCTGTTAGCTGGGTAACATTAATCCCTCTTCACTGAACATGATGTCTTTGCATTGTCTGCTGGGTGCTGAATTAACTAGAGAAATACTTCATCATGTGTAAATCCAGTATTAATAAAGCAAGAAAAGACAATTTGTTAGTACTGTTGCACAACTTTTTAGGTTTTGCAGCATAAAAGATGTGCTCTAACTGATGGAAATGGTTATGTGTAATAAATTGTATATTACAGCATGTTCTCTCACATGTTACTAGAAAAATTTAAAAAACAATTACTTATTTGACTAATTCTTTTCTTGTTTCCTTCTTACTGCATCCGTAGTTTCAGAGCAATCATTACAATCAGGTATAGTAAATTAAGCTGTAAATATCTGAGCAGCTATTGTTCTTCTTGTGCCTATTTACATAATATTTGGTTGTGGGCTCAGTTTTCCTAGTAGTGTTTGGATCTGGCATTCCCGTGCCCCCAAATCCCTTACTCTAAGAAATGCTCTTTAATACAAAGAAAGCAAAAATGTATGAATATAAGGGATGAAATATATTAGAAAAAGAGGCAAGCAATTCATTGGGCTTTATTTTTAAAAATGGTTTATTCTAGCTGTGGAGGAATTTGCTTTTTTGTCTAATTTGGGAGCTCCTATATTTTTGTTTTGTCTACATGTTTTGTTTAGGTTTAGAGCTAAAAATTCTTCAGTGCAATTTGTAATGTCTTATTTGCCATTAAAAGGCTCTACCAGCTTGTGCTCTTGCATGAGATGGACCGGTTTTGTAGTTATCTCCCAACAAGGTTAGCGTTGTACTGGAATGATCTGAAATAATATGCTGACACTTGTGTTCTGTGGAGCAAAAGTGCCATCAAAACTATTGAGACAACAGTTACCTCTGCACATGACACAAAATGGGAGTATAAAAGCATCTATATAGGTAAAGCTCGCGGTGAAGAGAAGGCCTGAATTGGCAACTTTATAGTTAACTTCTGATTTTCTACTTTGGGAGTGTAGGGATGAGCCAGATAGAGAAAAATTGCATGAAAAATCTCTTCAGTTTAAGAAGCTTATGAAAGCTCTTAGTTATTATCATTGTAAGTTAGCAACATAAGCAACATAATGCATTCATACTTAATTTTCAAAATTATAAAATTCTCACTGGAAATCCTCCTTTTTGTTGTAACTTAAGCTCTTTACATGAAGCTGCTTTATTTGGGGAGATATATGCATATTTCATATTTTTAAGGGAGAGCTGTGAGTACTTGTCAGCTGTGCAACACTTCATTGTCTCTTTGTTTCCAGAAATTATTATTTAAAATACTATATTCCTAATGCTCATATGTTCACAGTTTACTTTGTGTTGAGAAAATTTAAACATCCATGTCTGAGCCTTAATAGGGTTCATTGTGCTGCCTCTTGGAAGTAGGTTCATTGAAACTAGATCAGATGCTTAGTTTCTGGGTGGCAGGGAAAAAAAGTATGTTTTTATTACCTGGGAAGATAAAAGGAGAGAAGGAGGAAAATAAACAAGGAAGCTCTTAATAATAGTTCAGACAAGTCTCCCATTTTAAGAGAATAGCAGTTTTTCACAATATCCCCTGAACCTGTGTGCTTGGGTAGTAGCTGCTGGCTCTAGGTACTGAAGAGGATCCTTGGAAGAAACCATGAGGATTTGCCATTGGCTAGATTGTTGTTCAAATACATCTCAAGTGTTTAAAGCTTCTCCCCCTCATATACCTCCCCTTAGAAAAGCATTTCAAACATAATCTGTATTTTTGAGCTTTAAATGTTTTTTTTCCCTTTGCAGCTTTGTTTTTTCTATTAGTGTTTTACTGTATCTAAAATCTGAGCCACAGGTAATACGCACCTGAAATTAACTGATTCACTGGCATTTTGTCAGTTTTAAAAACCATTTGTTTGAATAAGCAGTCACATTGTCATTTATGATGTTACCATCTAGACTGTATCAGCCTAGCTTATAACTCACAGAGAGTCATACATGTCAACAGGTTTTTTTAATTCCTGATATAACATTTCACTGTGTGTTCCATCTGGATACAAATTGCATGTCTTGAAATATACCTAAAGTAATTTGGATGTTGTAGTAAAATAGTTCGGGTTGCATAGAATATCCCACCAAGAATTTAAAATCAATATTCCCTTTGTAGAACTGATTTCCAAATGTCTGCCTTTCTAGTATGAACAGTAGTATTCTTTCTGCAAAATAACAGAAAATATAATTGATTGGATTTTAAACATTGTAGAGTGTGATACAATTTTGTTGAAAAGATTAATAGCTAGGAATGTGTAGGAAAATAATGTATGTGGAAGGCTCAGGAGCTCTGAAAAACAGTGGGCTCACTCAGTATTTTGGAAAACATGAAAATTTGGGGTTTTTTATTACTCTGATTTAGAAAAAAAGAGTCATTCTACAATTTAGAAAGCTTGCTAGTTTGAAGGTATGAATTTCATGCTTGTAATAAGCATATTGTCAGTTCACTTCTGAAGTCAGATCCTATCTTGGAAAGACTTTTCACATTAGGAGTTCATGATAATGTCACGAATAGACAATTATTCTATTTTGCAGCTTTTCTTAAAAGCTGCTTGGTAGCAAATATGAATTATTTGGAGTAACTGTTTAAAATTAAGCTGAAAATTGCTAAATTTGCAAAAGAAAAAGGATTTAGAGATAATAAAAGACCAAACTCTGCTTTTCAACTTGCTCAGAGTACTATGAAGGCTAGTCTGTGCAGATCTTCACAGTGTCTGTGATGCTGTTCTGAGTTTCTCAGGTTCAGGTAATCCTTTGGGTGATTAGGTACTTGTGCATATTGTGGGTACATTTCTTGAATTAGTTTCTCGTCAGCGATCAGCTTCTGTCCTTGATCCTCAGAGGCTTTTCTGGCATTTGGTGGCCTTCCTGAGTGTTACCTACTGTGTAGATACATTCAGGACCAGACAGTATTTGGCTCTCACCTGGAGTGTGTAATTATTCTGTTAGATCCTTGCCATTTTGTTGACTTACCTGGGTTTTACCTGGGTTACAATAAGGGAAGCATGATCCCAAGCATGATTTGCTTCTAGTACCCCAAGGAGATACCAGTCAGTTCATTGGCTTTTATATATGATTAGCCCATATATGGGTATATGGTTTGTTCAGCAGTGAAAGAGTTCACAAACAACAAATATATCATTTTCTTTTCTTGTTTTCCATTTGTTTCAAAACCATGAGAGCTGGAGGATCCCTGATTTTTATTTTAATTGGGTAGCCAAGATTCTGTAGCAAATTTAAAAGTGGCAAGCCTAAAAGAATAACTCAAAAGACAGCAACAGCTCACTAATCATCCTGTTGTGGTGATCTGGATGAAATATTGTGCCCAGTAGCTGATCAATTTGCAAGACAGTGCACAATGAATGGAAAAATTCCATCTAATGTTGTTGAGATGATTCTCACAGGGTCTCATAACTGTGAGATTATTCAAAATAGGTTAATTAATATCACTTAGGTAATGTACAGTGCAAGCAACACTGTTTACACCTGATGCAATTTCTATTCTGCTGAGATTAAAGAAAAACAGGAGCATAATTTAGAAAAAAAAATATTCAGACCTGTTCATTTGCATTAGAAAATATAGCTGTATTACTGTATTATGCAGCTGGTTCATGAAGGGACTTTTAAAATCTCTGTAACTCTAGTGTCTGACCATTGAATAATCTTGTTTGTTTATTTGTTTCTCACAATGCCTTTTACAGATGGGTCATTACAGTCTCTCCCATCTGGGAGATAGAAACAAGGAACAGAGAAAGGCTGGTGTGACAGGGAAATGAGTTTAATTGGTTTGATTCCTAGCCTCCTTTCCTCACTAAAGCAGAATTCTAGGAATTCAACTAACATAAAAATAATTCACATTTGTGGCTTATATGATAAAATAATGTATCTTAGCTATTTTAGTAAATGCAGTGTATCAGTCATTTTTAAACTTCTAGAAGTTAGCATATCTGTCAGTTGTTTTTGCTGTGGAGATTGAATTTCATGAATGTACTTTGTGAAAATGAGGTAAATACCTGTGTTGGCATGTATGAAAAACAGTGGTTTCCGCAGAGAATCATAACACAGGGTGAAAGAATGACAGATATTTGTAAAACATAGAAATTATGTTTCTTTTATGTATCATTTTTATATATATATATATGTTACTTTGAACAAATTACTGCTGACTTTCATTCAGTCAGTATCCTACCCAGACAAGTAGTATGTCTGCAAATGTACTTTCCCTTGTGAAAAGGTGCATTCGTCTTGCTTTCACAGTTTATATGTCTGTGCATGGATTTGTTGCCACTTTTTAAAGGGAAAGATCTTATTGCCAAGTTTTCTGAAGAAACATTCTATATAAAAATAATATCTTTTCAAATGTTTTTGCAGCATCTGTAAAAGTGCTAAAGAGTATGTGTGAAAACTTTTACAAGTATGCAAAACCGAAAAAAATTAGAGTCTGTGTTGGGACGTGGAATGTCAACGGGGGGAAGCAGTTTCGAAGTATTGCCTTTAGAAATCAGACCCTCACTGACTGGCTTCTAGATGCACCAAAGTTAGTTGGAATTCATGAATTCCAAGGTAAGATTTGTGTTCTGACAATTTTTTCATGAAAACTCTGATTTTCGTAATTAGATCATAAACATTAAAACAGATACATATACGTCTTGATTCTTAATTATAAATTACAATTAGATTTTTTAATATTTAAATGCAGATCGCAAAAGCAAGCCTGTAGACATATTTGCCATTGGATTTGAAGAAATGGTGGAGTTAAATGCAGGAAACATTGTGAATGCCAGGTGGGTATACAATCTGCGCAGTACTGTTTAGTTGATAATCACATTTTTTGAGTGAAATGTTTTTTATTTTGTTGTTCTCTTTTGTAATGGTTGTTGTTAGTCTGAGTTAATTTTTGACTGTATTCCAGTTCTCTCTGCCAGTTTCTGTGCCAGGATTGCAGACTTCATCTCAACTTCCCTAGCAAAGCTGTGATCACCTAGATCATGTCTAATGTAATCTCAAGGATCCAAATAGTCAGTACTTGGTCATATTTTGGATTGCACCTTCAGCAGCCCCTCAACTTTTTCCTTTGTTTAACACTTTGAAGGAATTTACCTCTGATGCTTGTAGCATTCTGCATTGTCTGTGCCTTCCTATTGCTGGGAACAGCAAGTCCGGTGAAATTCCTTCCAAAAGCATGTATTGTTGTTATGCCTTTATAGTGTATTGAATCAAATTTTGATCTGTATAAAGCAAGGCTTCCTTTCACACTGTCAGGTTTTGTTGTCATTCCATGAATTACATGTATATCAGTGAGTTTGGATTTCTGGAATTTAGTAGAGGGAGTTACAAAAAAATATTTTTACCAGTGGTGAAGTCTTGATGTGTAGTCCTATTCACTTTGTCTGTTGTTTTGTCTGGTTTTTTGCATGTTTCCTGGTGTTTTGTCTAGCTATAACACGTTGGAAAAAGCATCTAAAGCCTGTAACACTGTCAGCCTTTGAACAGGCTTTTGTCTTGAGGACAAAGTGGCAGTTTTGTCATCTTCTAATTTCACACTGTGTCTAGTTAATGCTGTCTTCAGGTCTGACATTTTTCATTTATTTCCAATACTAGCTCTGAAAACCATAGGCTGTTATGTCTCTGAGGAAGTTTCTTCTTGATCAAAGACATAGACATCTCATTTTCCAGTATTAACTTAGCTCTAGGCTAGGAAGTAACTCGCTATAAAAATTTTTAAGTTTTGCTCCTCTAGTCTAGCCTCAGAAATAGAGGAAAGATAGCCCTGGCTCCTAACATTGTCTGTGGAGTTGAGAAAAGTGAAGCAGCATTTCATGAGGCTGAATTTGAAATGATGATGTCGTGACAGCTTGTGTCTCTGCTAGGAGGCATTGAACACCATTCACAACTTGGCTTTGCCTTACCGCCTCAGGATTTAGTTTAGATTGTTGTATGAAGGTTATTCAATTAGCTCAACAGTTTAGATACCTGCTCACTTGATTTATTTTAAAACTGGCATTTTTCATCTCACTGATAGCACAACCAATCAGAAGCTCTGGGCTGCTGAGCTGCAGAAGACTATATCAAGAGATTACAAGTATGTGCTGCTGGCTTCTGAGCAGTTGGTGGGCGTCTGCCTTTTTGTGTTCATCAGGCCCCAGCATGCGCCTTTTATCAGGTCAGTGAGCACACAGCTGTGGCCAAGTTGAGTCACCTTCAGTTTGCTCTGCATTGCAAGCTAACGTACAAGTGTACTAAGAAGTGTATGAGTTGTTCCATTTTTTGGGGAACTAGTTGCTTAAATTCTTTTATCGTGCTTAAATTATTTTATTCTTTTAGTTTTTAAATGCCTCATGGGTTGCCAAGGGAGCTTGAAAAGATGAAGAGTTAAATTGTTACCTCCTTGATAGCTGTTGGCATTTTGTTAAAATAGCCCAGTGGCCTTACTGCTAAAAGAACAATGTGAAAATGTTCTCTTACCAACATAATGTCATACTCAGACATACTTAAAGCTGTTAACTTCTGTGCCATAGTATTTGAAGGTTTAACAGTTGTTTAATTCTTTCAGGGATGTTGCTGTTGACACTGTAAAGACTGGCATGGGAGGAGCCACTGGTAATAAAGGTGCAGTAGCAATTCGGATGTTGTTTCATACATCCAGTCTTTGCTTTGTCTGCAGTCATTTTGCTGCAGGGCAGTCACAAGTTAAGGAGAGAAATGAAGACTTCGTAGAAATAGCTCGCAAGCTCAGTTTTCCAATGGTAAGCAACAGTGTTAAAATTCCATAATGAATAAGAAGTTAAACCTTTCGAGCTCCAGCAGTTTCATCCAAAAGCTCTATTTAGTTTTTACTCCTCCTCAGATTCCTGTGGAAATCAAATTTTCTTGGGTTAGAGGCCTCAGAGATAACTAAGTTCCCACAAGTTTTATTGAAACAGATGACTGCAGAAAGAATATACCTTTCCAGTGTAATGCCTGATAGAGATGATGAAGCATGAATTCAATGCCTAGCATTAGGCATCAAGGATTTAGCATAGGAGAAAGATCCGATAGATTCCTGACATGCAGTATAACTTTTGTAGGCACTGGAGTTAATCAACTATGAGAAAAAAATACATGGAAGACAGCACTATTTTCAGTACACATTTCAGTACACTCAGTTTAACTTCTTTTTCATTCATTTTTGTCAAGTTGGATTGTGCAGTTCTGTACGATATCCTCATAAAGGATTATCAAACATGAAGTAAAAGTAAATTGATACTTTCATCAGTGCAGCAAAATTCTTTCTTGAGACTTAAAGCTGTCTTAAATTTTGTAGTCGAGCTGTCCTTTGTTACTTTTTATGGCACTGTGCAGGATTCTCACATCTTATCTTACAGGGTTTTTTTTTTATTTCTAAATTTGTCCTCATGGTCATGTGTCAGTTTTTCTTGAAAGTACTGTATTATTATGGTCCCCAGAAACAGTTTCCCAAATGCTGCCATTTTAATCTGCCAGTTTGTCTGCTTTGATTTACTTAAAAGTAATGCAAAAATCAGAACAAAGAAGTAAGAGTTTCTCACTTTAAGCCTTAGGCTTTGTCTGAACTAACAGAGCCCTTCTGTCTCTCCCTAGTGATAAAAATTATATGTAACTGAAAAGTGTTCAAATAATCTCAAGGTTCCAAACAGTCAGTACTGTCTTGCAGTTTGTTGGGATATTACGCCACAAGATCCCATGGCAGTATTTTGTTCTCCTTTGTAACCGATTTGTGACATATGTAGCAGTTGCCATCTCGGAGCAGACTTCTAAAACAGGAGTAGAAAGATGAAGAGTTTTAGAATCCAATTCAGACGACTCATGTTTCTTTAGAAATGCAAACTACCTAAGAGATGTTGCTGTTTCTTTCATATTCTGTATGTGCGAATACCATACACTTGGCTATGTTGTTCTACCATATGAACAGTAAATACTATTGTGTATTTCAGTTGTCCTCATCAGCTTGAAATGATGCATTACGTTTTACAGTTAAAAATTGAATTTCTCAGTCTCTTGGATGTTTTTAACTTCATTGTGTGCCTCGAATTGACAGGGAAGGATGCTCTTTTCCCATGATTATATCTTTTGGTGTGGTGACTTTAATTATCGAATTGATATTCCAAATGAGGAGGTTAAGGACCTAATACGACAACAGAACTGGGACTCCCTTATTGCAGGAGACCAGCTTATCAATCAGAAAAATTCTGGACAGGTATCTTAAACATATTACTTAAAAATGCTTTATTTTTCTTTTTGGCTTTAGCAGGTTTCTGTGGTGCTTCTGTAAACCTATATCCTCAGTATGTTTTGCCTATCACTTTTTTCCAGGTAGTGGTATGGTAGGGTGTGACATAGCAGCATTTAATAACTTATTCATAGTAACTGACCTGAAGAGCCAGTGACACCAAAAAAGGAAACACTATCATCTATTAGAACTTTATGTTGGCGTTTACTAATTATATATACATATATATATATATATTTTAAGCAAGTGCAACTGTTAAAATATGTATCTATAGAAGTTCTTTTGGTAATGTTACCAGTTACTTTAAATTGCTGCAGTAATAGGTCCAATGCTGCTACTGTGTCATTTTCTTGGACAAAGACATAATCCAAATTGTGGACCTTTTTACTTACTTTGTTACTCAAAAAAATAGAGTAGCAAAGTCTAAAGAAACTTTCAGATTTTTTAATTTTAGGGTTTCTTGGGAGGCAGCATGTAGCAACTAACAGAGTATTTGTAACTAAATAAGTTTTATGTGCAACTGTGTGTTATTTCTTTCCAGCTTTTTGTGGGAATGCTGTAGATGGTAAAATGACAGATAATCCTCTATTCCCTCTGGTGTTATTTTGTCTACTTGCCAACACTTTGATCATAAGTAGTGTTTTTTCTGAATTAGAGTTCTCTTCCATTTGTGCTGGTGTCTTGTGCACCAGAACAGGAGGAAAAACATTTGATAAGTTTCAATTTATTTTTTTTAAAGCCCAGTTCCTACATAAAATGAGATGTACATTCAGGTGGGCAGAGAGAGTGATTGTTTGTTAATGTGACCAAAACAAGAGATGTATAAAGGACTTGGGGACACTTAGAGCAACTGTAAAGCTGGAAAGATCTATGGAAACTGCCTGAATATGAAAAAGACAAAATAATCTCCTGACTGGGGAGAAAAAAGGGGGTAGTATTGCATTGTCGGGTAATACTTCATTATTTGAAAGTGACTGACTGGGCAGCAGCAGGTATCAGCTGGCTGCCAAGCGTAGCTCTATGATTGCATGTGATTGTTATCCAGTGTATCTGCTGTTCAGGAAAGGCATTTCTGTAGCTACTTTCTTCATAAAAGTAGGTTAAGAAACAGTTATCGGAGGAAGAGGAATTAATTGTCTAAGTTGTTGTGGATCTTCTGACATTGATCTTCTGACACAGATTTTTAAATTGTCTGGATTTCAATTTATATTTCCAATAAGAAAAGCAGGCTAACCTGTCATCTGATGCAGACCTAAGTTAGCTTTCTGTTTTTCAGATCTCTGATGTTAAGTCAAACTCTCCATAAAAGTTTAAACTTATGACTGGAGCTGGTTAACTAAAGGGTTCTAGCTTATGTCTAGTTTAGACGCTTAAGGAGTGAGCAAATCTCCTGGGCTTTTAGGGTCTTGTGTCAGCTGACTCTTTATGTTGCAAAGTACCTAACGGATGTTTTTATTCATTTCAGTTGACACCATAATCTCTAAATACCATACATCCTCCTGGCAGATAATACCTCCTTTTATTCTGTTTTCCTATTCACTTGAGAAAAAATGGTAATACCCTCTCTCTCTAATATTTCAGTTCATATCAAATATATTAAGGACTCTTCATGTCTTCCACCCCTAACCTCTTATTTATTGGTGTCTTGTGTCAATTTGGGGGAATGTTTTGCATGTTTAGATAGATACATGGAATATAAAACTTCATTCCCAACTTTTGCTGACACATGAGCAACTAACCAGCTAATTAAAGTGCTGTGGACAGCATCTGTGTTCTGGATGACCACAAGTTCAGAATGACGTTAGAGGAACTGTAGGTTGCTTATGAGCCTGGGTTTAAAGATATAAATGTTGACATACTTCTGTTTAATGATGATCTGTCTGGGTCAGGGTCACTGTTTAGTCTTAGTGGCAAATGTTTTCAGCAGATAAAATTTGGAGAAGGATTTTTATTATCAAATTACTATTCATGTTTTTTTTAATATGTTTGCAGGTTTTCACTGTTAGAAAAGAGAATTCTCATTAGTTTCAAGCAGTTTCCCATCTGTTTCTGTCTTCTGCCATGACGCATAACTGCCTTGTTTCTTACAGATTTTTAGGGGATTTTTGGAAGGCAAAATAAATTTCGCTCCCACATACAAATATGATCTGTTTTCTGATGACTATGACACCAGTGAAAAATGTCGCACACCAGCATGGACGGATCGTATTCTCTGGAGAAGACGAAAATGGCCTTTTGACCGATCAGGTTTGAGTGCTTCCTTAAGTTGTTTAAAATATTCTTTTCACTGGCTTATAGAATCCAATTAGTGACATTCACAGTGCCAGTGATTCTGAACTTCTGTCCCTGACTTTGTATGAGGCATAAAGCTTGTAATAGCATCTACAGTGAACACAGTGATGCTGAACAAGAGGATCAAGAGTCAGGTGCCAGTTACTGATATTTCAGTACTTCAAAAGGAACTTCTGTTTTTAATTGTAGAACACTTGGTTTTGGTTTACTTTCTTTTTTCTCTGTTTACAAATAATTTATTTTTTAAAGCATATTCCTGCAATCATGGTGGTTTTCCCCTTTTGTTTTCATTAATTCTGACTATAGCTGAAGACCTGGATCTTCTGAATGCTAGTTTTCACAGTGACAGTAACGTCCCTTATACATGGAATCCTGGTACTTTGTTGCACTACGGAAGAGCAGAGCTGAAAACATCCGATCATAGGTTTCAGTTTTATTTTATACATTACTTCCTAATTGAAAAATTGATATTCGTGTTACATATTTTGTTGTTTGGATACTCTGCTTACAGATTTTTCTTGTGTATTTCAAAGGCCTGTGGTTGCATTGATTGACATTGACATATTTGAAATCGAAGCAGAAGAGAGACAAAAGGTTTATAAGGAGGTGATTGCAATGCAAGGACCACCTGATGGTACTGTAATGGTCTCCATCAAAAGTTCTTCAGCAGAAGAAAACTATTTTGATGACAACTTGATTGATGAACTTCTTCAAAAATTTGCAAGCTATGGTGAAGTTATACTTATAAGGTCAGAAAGACATTTTGTGTTTAATCTTCATTCCTCTTCATTGCTCCCACCTATTTCTTGAATAAAGTTACTTTCTTAGTGGGCATTTCAGTTACGATCTGCTCTGCTTAATTTTTAACATTTAGACTTCAACTTTCATGTCTTTACAGGTAAAAATAAGTTGTACATACCTGTATGTGTCTCGGTTTTCAGACTTAATTTTTTCTGATACTCTTTATTTTTGAGATAGAGTATCCTACTGACTTTGTATTCTAAAATTAGGTTAGCAATTTTAAAAGACCTGAAGATGAGAGGATCCCTGTGAATGCTGCACATTCACTAAACTGTTAATTGAACCATAAGTGTTGTTGTATTTTGTTGGGGTTTGGGGTATTGTTTTGGTTAGAATAGGGTTTTGTGGGTTGGGGTTTTTTGGTTGATTGGTTGGGGTTTTTTTCAGAAGACTAGGAGCATAGTTCCAAGTCTATAGCATGATGACATGTGGAACAACTAATACAAATATCTAAGCTGTAGCCACACAATTACTATTGAATGTGTAACTGTAGTCACATAATTTTTAAGAGGACAGTGCTTTCACTCTGTGATATTTACCTGGTTCTCTCTTTTGATTATTGTTGCAAGGATACATTCAATTAAAGCTTATTAGCCAATTATATTTTAATGAACTTAATAAATAATTCTTCTCCATGAAATGAACCAGTGAAAAACCTTTAAGGTTAGAGGCTTGAAAAGTTAGTAGATAGGATAAAGTATTTTAATTATTGTTTCCAATGGATTTTGCAGGTTTGTAGAAGACAAGATGTGGGTAACATTTTTGGAAGGAAGCTCTGCTTTGAATGTCATGAATTTGAATGGTACTGAGGTAATGCAAAAGTTACTGAACTTTCCTATAGGAAGAGAAAATCCAACTTTTTAAAGACTTCTTGGTCGGAGCCAGGGTTTTTAATTTGTCCATTTATTTTTAAGAATAAAGTTTTTCATGTTCCATACTAGGCTGTTGCATCCAATTTTATTTTTTGGGATTTTTTTATTTGGTTGGTTTACTTTTGGTAGTCACGTAGCTTTATTAATGTAGTGTATAAGCAAATCTGTTTTTCTGTACGAAGAGTAGTGTTTCTGTCAGAATAAAGAAACCTGAAGTTTTCCTATTAACTAAAAAGGAAAATCTTATGAGACAAGTTGTTGGTTTTTCTTTAGAAAAATATTAAATAGCTATAATTAACAGTTTAAACTGCATAAATGTACTTAATTACCAAAATCAAATGAAAAGCATAATTACTTCTGTGATGTGTCAGTGTTACTTTTTAGTCCCAGAAATTCTGATAACCTTACTTGTGACATTTTCAGTATTTTTTTTTTTCTTTTTGAATCTAGAATGCTGAATTTTAATGTCCTACTGTTAACAATTTCTGGTTTGTGCATACCTTTTTGTCAATTCAGCTACTAGGAAGGATTATAAACATAAGTTTGAAAAATCCAGATTGGATCAAAACTTTGGAAGATGAAATGAACCTAGAGAAGATTAATATTGGGCTACCTTCATCAACAAGCTCCACTTTGCTTTGTGAAGATGCTGAGGTTACTGCTGACTATGATATGGAAGGTGTGTTGAAATAAAGCACTTGTCATTTTGAAATATGTACAGTCCTAAATAATGTGGTTAATTTAATGCATATATAAATACTTTAACAAGTTTATACCAATCTACAATAGATAAATTAGAAATCCTGTTATATCCAGTAATATCTTGACAACTTGTTGAGCAGTATTAGTTTGCACTTGTATCTCAAGGTTTGGTTTTTTGTTTTGCTGACAGTCTCTTCATTCTTCTCAACTTACCCTGTGACCTACCCTCTCAAGGTCACTTCATTCAGGCAACTTTTACTGTTCATGAAGACACCCGATAGCAGGGTATACAAAACTTCAGAGTGCAAAGCAATTATTTTATTTTTTTTTTTTGCCAATGTGCATTATACATTAATAGGACACTGAATATTTACCACCCCCAAGAAGACAAGTAAGCCTTTGACAGGCAGGCAAATATGAGTGGGGCAAAGAAACCTTCAATCTCTGTTGGTCTTGGAATAGGCTGATCTTTGGCATTGATGAATTTCAGTTTGCTGGTTTTTTCTCAGTTTTGTTTTTTCACTGGAGGGTTTTTATATCTTTTCATGTCATACTTCTTTAGCATAATCCTCAAGTTGCTGAATATCACTATTGCAGCAACTGTGCCTCTGTGTTTTTGCCTTTCTTTACTTGCATGTTTCTTATCTATGGACTTTGTCACGTCTTATTTTTTAATCTGTTAATTAATTTTTAGGAAAGGTCTGATTCATTCCCTGCATTAAAAAATACTCTTCTTATATCGTTGGCAAATAAAACAGCTGTTTTTTGAACAGCAGCAAAGCCACACACACACCCCTTACCTGCTGACACTTCCTG
Source organism: Psittacus erithacus (assembly GCA_009867235.2). Taxonomy (NCBI): domain Eukaryota; kingdom Metazoa; phylum Chordata; class Aves; order Psittaciformes; family Psittacidae; genus Psittacus; species Psittacus erithacus. The sequence goes on from WYDI02030678.1 coordinate 19,679, forward strand.
TGTGTATTGCATTTCCATATGTATTTTACAAGGTTGTTTTTTGTAACTACTTGAACAGATGTAGTTTCTAGACGTAGTCATTATGTATGTATTGATTTTTTCTGAGTAATTCATTTGCTTTGAATTTCTATCCAAGCTCCTTAAGGGTAAACATCATGTTGCGAAAGTTTCAAGAAAACAGATGGTGGCTATGTATACTGAAAAGAGTAGACTAAAAGATTTTCTTATATAGGTATTTCAGAAAAGAAGGTATGTTTTGGTAAGGATACAGGCATGGGAAACCTGTATGAAAAGTTGGAATTGGTGATAGTCTCGATGTCATAAGATGCTTCATCTGTTTTCCAATGCAGGTAGAAAACAGGACTTTAACAGTTTAGATGCTTCTGTGGTTGGTTGATTTTATTAATAGTCCTCTGTGAAATAGCATGATTCTCTTCAAATGTGACATCTCGAATCCCACAAGACTCTTGGATCAAGAGCTATTATCTAATTGGCAGCCTGATTACTTTGTTACTGCTGAGCAGTGCAAAGTCAAAGATGGAACTTCGGTAGAGCGTTGTGTTGTTCATGTACCTTGGAAGAGAGGATTACTATGGTCCTGTTGGACTGTGATGGCATAGTTGTCTATTTTAGGCATTTTGAATATCAACATGAAAATATTCTGAATTGACAGGTTTTTGTAGAAAATCCCATGATTTTTTGTAGAAAGATTTTTTGTAGACAATCCCATGCCTAGAATAAGTTTATAATTTCTCTGCTTTTTAAAACAAAAAACTGTTGTTCCCTTTATTTTACATGCTTTTTCTTCTTTGGGATGTTATTTAGGAGACATTGATGACTACAGTGCTGAAGTAGAAGAAATTCTTCCTCAGCATCTACAGCCTACTTCAAGCTCTGGTCTTGGAACCTCCCCAAGCTCTTCACCACGTTCCAGTCCATGTCAATCCCCTACATTGTCAGATGGACCTGCACTCCCAGTGAGACCAAGCCGAGCACCGGCAAAAACTCCTGGACCACCTGTTTCCACACACAGTGTGTATTACATTGCTCAACTGCCTCTATTACTATTATACAATCTGGCAGGTGTCTGTCCCAGTGGTAGAATATTACCTTATAGATTATTTTTAATAGAGCTTTTAGATCAATGTAAAAGGCTATTCTTGTCATTATCTAGCATTTTCTGCATAAGTGGCTATGGGCAAATCACCCCATTCTCTGTCTCGGTTCTCCTAATGAGCAGTAGAAGGGCTTTGTTTCCTGCGTCCATGGATCTGCACTGCTGCAAGCTACCTAACTTGCGCTAGTTCTTTAGCATTTCATCATGAAAGAGACAGCTCAAAAAGTTATGTGGTTAACACGCTTTCTAATCTGATTAGTTTGAAACCTCTGCTGAAAAATTCTGTTGTAGTGTGTCAGTATCATCTTAGTTCACTTCAGTCATACTCTTCAAATACAGCCCATTTCAGTTACTGCTCCTATCAGCTGTAATATGTAAATTGTAATATGCAGATTTGTAAATAGGCTGTATAATATGAAAACTACTTTTTAAACACAACTTTATTTCGGTGACAAAGGTGATATTTAAAATTACAGTGTTTGAAATGGCTTCTAGAGCAGTTTATTTCAATGTAATTTGGAGTACCTTCACAAAGACTGCTAAAATGCCTTCAGAATTCCCCTTGTAATAATTTGTTCTAGAGCACTTAGTTCAAAATTTGGAACTCTTCAATTTCTAAGAATGTTCAGGATTCCATGAAAAGCATATACTGATTAAAGCATATGAGACAATAATCTTGGCTTAGGGACCCTGCTTCTTTTCTCCATTGGTTTATTCCTTTTGTTTTCCCTCTCAAAAACTTCTGTATCATTGTTTCCAGGGCTGATGACTGACTGTCCTCTCTGTGAAAATAACTTGCTCTTGTAACAGCTTTACTGTGTTAGAATGTACAAGTAATTATGTTTGCATTGTTTTCTATCATCTTGTTCAGCTGATTTTCAGGTTGGCACCCAGCAGAAAGAGTCTTCTCAGAGCCTGGAGCCTAAGCGTCCTCCTCCACCTCGCCCCGTTGCTCCTCCTGCGCGCCCCGCTCCACCACAGAGGCCGCCTCCACCATCAGGTAATGCAGTAATGGGCATCAGGTGGTCAGGAATATTTTGTGTCAAGTTTGTGAGGTGAACTTTGAAGTCCACACCCAAACTATATATTACATTTTGGTTTGGTACTCAATGGAACATACCATTTTTTCACCAATATGTTGAGATGGTACATTTAATAGTAGTAACAGGATGGGAAATAACAGCATTTTCTAGTACCATTTAAATACTGTTGTCTTTGCTTAGTGAATAAGTTTTTAAAAAAATTATAACTTATTTTCACAATTTAAAAGTGCAGGCTTCCTACAGCAGTGTTTACTCAACATTTTTATTTCTATAGCATCTTCATTTTTAAAAGACAACTAGTCTTGTGCATTCATTGATTATATTCCTTTAATTTGGGTATCAGTATGTATGCATTTTATCATGCCCAAGATTTTAATGTAGAGTTCATCTGGACCATCTGAAAATAACAGTTGAGCACTAAGAGAAACTGGATGTTCAGAAGCATATGGGCAACATAATTAATAATTAACTGACCCTTGTCATTTTAACTTTCTCATTCTTTTTCTTCCCTCTTACTGTACTGATATTTTTCATTATTGCTGCATTCATTTCTTAAATACTGTAAGGCGGTAGGAGTCCTGCACCTGCTAGAAAAGAATTTGGAGGTAATGATTTTAATTGTTTTCAAATATGACTACGTAGCAAAACTACTATGGTGGTCTGTTATGCCAATACTTAATATGATGATGTCCAAAGGTATAAAAATAGGTAATACTTGAATGTCAATGTAATCACTTTCTCAGGGTTTGTATCCCCCTCTGAATTACATTTGACTTTTTAGCGAAACATTATTTCTCTAGAAGTTGCTATATTATAGTCAGAGAGATTAAAATTGTCACAGGTGTTTATTACTTGGTCCTGGTCAAAATATACCATGCTAACTTTTCTGTGGAAGCAGAAACCTGTGTTTATTTGTGAAAAGGCTGGCTTTTTTCCTCACAGTCTACAACAAGGAGCATTGCAAAACTGATTGTGATTGTAGTTACTTGCAGTGGTTATCCATTAATTACTTGTTCAAGTTGAAACTACTGCCGATGGGTAGTTTATTTTTGTTTCCAAGTCCGATGCGTGCTCCTAAGACATGAAACATCCTCCATAGTTCTTGGAACTAGCCTGTACTTCAGAAACACAAACTTAGCAAAGGAATTTATTTGGTTACCTTGAAGGTATTTGAGAGCTACACGTCTGTACTCGTATAATTCCTTCTCTTTTGGTAATGCTGAGGACCTTATCAACCCTTCTGGCTAGTTTTGTTTTTTTCCAGCTTGGTCTGGTTTTGCATGTAATAACAACTTACACATTCTCAGAAGTGCTTCTTCTTGAAACTAATCTTTGTCCTTCTTTGTCCACGCTTCGTAACAGAGCTGTTCTGCTTGGACTTAAATCAGCTCATTAATACATGGGATAGAGTGAGAATAGTGAGTGGTTCTGAAATACTTTCTTAATGGGTCTTCAGATACTACCACTTAGTTGGTAGGAAAGAGGAGTTTTTGAGAAAATAATTCATAAGCTTTGAGCAGTCTCAGAAAATAAGCAAAACTATTTTACATAGTATATAAATATCCACTAACTTAGTCTGATCTCTGGCAGAGATGTGCGTGGCTCTTAGATGCACTTCAGGGGAGGAGATCATTATGTCAAAGGCATATCTCAAATTAGCTAAATGCTTGAGTTTTAAAAAATGGCCAATTTATACATAATGTGTTACATATGTGAGGTTTAATTCCTCCTTCTACTTCAGCCTTATATAGTTTTATCTGCACTGATACAATCCTGTTTGCCTAGTTTGTCCCAATTGTGTAAAAACTAGGGTTTTTTTACCCTTTACCCCAACATAGCTTCCCATAAAGAACTGTAACTTGCATAAAACTTGCTTTTTATGCAGTCTTTTAAAAGTGATTGTGATGACCTGGAGTTCATCCCATTTTTTTTGTCCTCCTCCTTTTCCACTTATGGTGTACATTTATAAGGCATAATGCTTTGCTTTTCCACAGTACTCAAGCTCAGCTCAGAGCAAGCTAGTGCAGGACTGGAAGCAGTATAAATGTCATAGTGTGATACCACGCTTGGGGAAATGACATCTGTTTCTTTTACCTAGAAGGCTTCTAAAGCACTGTGAAAATGTCCCTGAGTACCATATATCAAACTTTGTTTTTAGACTTCTGCAGCACATGCAAAGCGACACTGATCATGTCTTTAAAATGTCATGCATTTTAAATGTTATGGGGGTTTTTTGGTCATGTGTTTTAAACTTTTTTTAAACTTCTTTTTCTGAGAAGGGCATTCCCTTCAATGCCTGTAGCATTTCTTCTGATGGCTCAGTAGCTCTGGAGATAGGAGCAGGATTTGGGTATCTAAGGTTTAGGGGGTTTTGTAGAGTTTGGTCATATTTTACATTAGAAGTAACTCAGAATTCAAGGGAACAAGGCTATATGCTCATTGCAGGGGGTTGCAAAGTGTAGACTTATTGCCTGCTAATGCCAAAAACTTCCACTGAGAATTTTGTAAGCTCTCATTGTTTATAGTTAAAAAAAAAAAATGTTGCACTCTGCGCAAGATTTTTTTTTTAATACATTACAGTAACTTCTTACAGAACATTAAAAATTATAAAGGCTGCTAGTTATCTATTACTTAAAGTTAAAAAGAATATTTGTTTTGTTGTGGTTTTGCCTTTAACAATGTTAGTCAGACTTTTCTTGATTAATGCAGGAAAGGCTTATAGTTGTCTCTTATTATTGGTTTAAACTGTTAAAATGGGGTGAAGATTGGGTTAAGATTGAGAGAATGCACAGTACTTTTAGTATATGCAACAATATGGGTAAAATGCACTATTTTCAATGTGATTATCCTCCAAATAAATAAGCTTAGAAAAAACAGTAATCAAGTTGACATTAAAAGAAACCCATGTTAAGCTACGAAAATACGTGCACCCAAACAACAAGTACTTATTAGTGTACACTATGGGGAACTACCATTTCTTGCTGAAGAAGGAATGTTCAGTAATGGAGGAAACAAGTAGCCCTAGACAGTAAATGCATTGTTCAAATATAGGCAAGAGCCTAGATTTCATATATATGCACACACATACACTTGTGTACATATATGCACATGTTACTTTAAGAGAAGTTGGGGTTGCTTTATTTTCCATAAAGCTAATGTGTAAATGTAACCTTTGCAAAACATGGAGTTCTGTCTAAAGATATCAAGGCAGGAGTTACAGGTTGTTTCTATGTAAATCCAGTCACTTTCCTTAAATACTATTTAAAACAAGTATGTGATAGCTTTACTTGCAAAATACTGTTTCAAACTGCAACAGAGATTTTAAGCCATATACAGACTAGAGTAACAGTTTAACATGATACCCAAAAATGTGTTTCACGTTCAGATACAGATTTTTCATTGTCCTTAAGATTAAAATCTTCCTATAATGCCAATTATGATAGCATTATCACAGCACCACAATTTTACTTTATCACCATTAAAGAATACTATTAGCAAGTAAAATTTGAGGTATTTGACCTTTAGGCCCTTTCTATCCCATATAATGAATATTTTTAAATTTGCAAAACCTTTCAAAATCCTCATGCATGAAAGTCTTCTTGTGTATGGCATGCCAACATAGAGACATGTCTCTGGTAAAAGAGGTTCCCTACTGCCTTTTGCCTGAAAGGAGTTTACTTTATAAATCATCTTGCATAAATCAAGATTTGCTTAACAAGAGCATCCTGAAAATACCTATTATAAGTATAGGTTGAGTTGAGCTTTGGAAGGAGAAAGTGCAGATGTGAAATGAACAGGCTTATTCCCTCCTTTTGGAGAGGTTTTACTGTGTCCCTTTCCATTAATACCCTGCGATGAACAGTTAGCTTTATGCTTCTGTAACTACAGAGTTCAGAGGAGTGTCCTGTACACTGTTGGGCTGCTCTCCACCTCCCTTTATTTTCCTCCAGGTAGCAGGTAGGCTTCTCATAGCTTATGGGTTACCACTTTTCTTTTGTCTCCTGGGGTTCCTCTGGGTTGCATGGGAGCTAGAACCTGGAAGCAATTAAATGTTCTTAGGCAGCATTCTCCTCCTGTGCTCCTTCCTTACAAATGCTCTCTGTTCATCCCTCCGCAGTGCTGCTTCTCTTGCACAGAAGTTCACTATCAGAAACTTTTGCAATGGATATCTAATGTTAATTGGCAGAGCCTTAAACTCACCCAGAATATATAACATATGCTAGTATTTAAGATCTTTGAACCAGATGTTCAGCAAAACCAGAGATATGACATATCTGGAGATAATCATATACCAACCTCCTGGAGCCTTCACTCTTCCTACTCTGAGTGACACCTCCACCCATATCTGACAAAATTCACAGCACTCTTTCCAGATCATAGAGAGCTCCTGAGCAGATACCACACATTGGCACATGATGAGAAAGCATGAGGCTGTGTCATCGCTAAGGCAAAAGTTGTTTTTAAGGTAGGCTTCTTGAACACTGGCTCCCTTTCCTTCCTCTGTACTTGAGCCACTGGAGAGTTGCCAGATATTACTGTTACTTTTTCCTATGTGCATGCCTTAAGGATTTCTCCTTGCAGACAGTCTAGTGTTATCTATGTCCTGCCATGTTTTTACCATACAATTTTAAGGATCCAGTATGTGCTTGATCATACTGCAAAACCAAAACAATTCAGCATGGTTATGCATGATTGAAAATCTTCTTTCTCTCAATCTGAACTGTAACATCTACTGTGCACCATTTGACACAGCTTTCCCAAGTACACAGTGCTGCTTGGACATAACTTCATGATACAGTTCTGTAGGACACATTTATATAAAGTGGGAAACATTTCTTCCATTAAATTGCTTATACACATGTAGTCTTGGCAGAAACATACTACGCAGTATTTCTCCTAAAATACAGGAAGCAGACTTAATGTTACAGGTTATAACTGATGTACCTGTTTATTTTCATGTTTGAATATAGGTGTGTGCTCTGCTTTCACAGAGTTTCAAGACTGACATTTAATACCATTCTGAATTTATAAAAGTTTATGGAGAGTGAATACTGAAGAAATGAAATTACCTTCCACTGTAATGTAAAACGGAAATAGTAGCATGTTTCTAAACATGATTGTTGTTCATATCAGTCTGTTTTCCCCATGCTGCTACAAACATTTATCTCCTACAAGAAACTAAAATTTAGCTAGGCATTTTTTTTAATTGTGTGAAGCTGTCTTGTGGCAGTGTCTTTCTGGTTTTACTTTCACAATCTACTGCTTTTCTTATGCAATATACAGCTTCTCTTCTTTCTCTGAAAAGGTCTTGGAGCTCCTCCCAGTCCTGGGGTAGCTAGGAGAGAAGTAGAAGGTAACATAACAATTTTTGTATTCTAGAAACGGATTTCTAATTTAATGCCTGAGTAATATTATTGCTCTTGTGATACTAGAGATGGTTTCATGAAGATATTTATTCTGTAGGATCTTTCTTCTTTGTTTTAACATGGTTTTCAGACAGCCAGGTTGCTTCCTGTTTTTCAGTGATGATATGAATTGTTATAGAAGGCAGTCTTAATTTATGAAAAAATTAGGTGAAAACTTTGACTGAACTAACCAAGAAGAATGCTTTCAAGGCTGTCTCTCAGATTAAGCTGTAGCTGACTGATTTGTAGAGTATATACTATACTTGTAACAAAATCAGGAATCTAGGAAGCCTGATTTATATGTTCACATATTTTGGGGAGAGAAACTTCCATTTAAGTAATTTAGCCGAGTATAGCGTAGGTATTCTGATTCTGATACCTAAACTGTGTGTCATACATCTATGAGAAGCATTTCTCTTCCGTTATTCTAGTTGGAGTTTGTGTGTAGAGTGCTGAATAGGGTCCTGTTTCAGCCATGCCAGTACAGTAACGTTTTGGAGTTTTTCCTATCCCCTCAGGAATGTATCAGTTTAGCAAATATAGGTATAGCAATAAAGTCCTAATATGGTCACAGTCAAGATGTTCTCTTATATACTACAATTACTTTTGGCTATATTGCTGGTTCATTTTTCTAAATTGGCAGAATCGCTATACGCATAGACTAGTTCAGGTTGGAAAGGACCTCTGGTGGTTATCTAGCCCAATCTCCAGCTCAAAGTTGGGTAAACTGGTGCCAGATTGCTCAGGGTACAAGTTGCTTTACTGAGAACTGTACCCAGAAACTAGTTCTAACCAGCTCTAAGAAAGCAGGGTTGTCTGAAAACTGGAAGCTGATTTTGTAAACTGAGTGTTATGTACCACAGAGTATTCCTTCCAGTTATTGTAACTGACGTGGTGATTTTACCTTCCTGGGAAATAGGCAACAGAAACACAAGCCAGAACCCTAAACCTCTTTGCCTGTTAGAAATTGTGCACTTGTCTGAGGTAAAGGTAATTTTTTCATATCTTGCACTTCACAACTTGAATGTTGCATACAATGTCATCGTTAGCATCAGCATGTAAATGGTGAGGTTGGTGCTGTAATATATTTATCCCATAAACAAATAGAGGTGGTTCAGGAACTTTGGTGTATACCATGTAGGTAGCTAACCCAGGTATAATTACTGATGTACCCTCCTGATCGCATGATTTTTGAATCAGCATGTTACATAAGGTCTTTTTGTTTTAAAGACTGTTGTTAGAATTCTGTCAAAATATACTACAAAAGGAAACAACTTCTTCTAGCACGACTGACAACAGAGGGTACCTGTACAAGTGGGCGTCTTTAGCTTGCAACACATAGGAGGTGATTTGACTTAATTCGTGATTAGGAGAGTCACATTACTTCACATGTGCAACAGGAGAAGAGTGTGCTAGAGTAACAGCTTAGCCGATGGAGAGATTTAAATGTGTAACAACTTTCAGAAACATTAATAATATCTTCTTGCTTCCATTTCCATTAGTAATAATATACCATTGTTGTTTAATACTCATTTCTCACTTACCTAACAAAGATAATCTAATTTTTTTTCCATGCTTCAAAGCACAAAAAAGTCCTGGAACACAAAGAAAAGATAACTTAGGTAATACAGACACATGCTTTGTACTAATTATAATATAGAAATAAGTTGATTTTGAAATATGTTCTAAGTCAGCAATCTCTAATATCTGTTCCAGTTCGTAATCAGCCTCCACCTTCACCTGGAATTTCAAGCACAGGAGCTGCTGGGTATGGTACAACCAGACCGGTAGGTATTCTGTCTTAAAAAATTTTTCCCCTTAGGTTTCTGCAGTTTATTATGCTGGCAGTGGGGTTTTGTAAGCCATAACAGATGTACAAAAACTGCAAAATTCATCAGTCATTTTTCAGCTTATAGGAGTTAATTCCCTCAGCAATTCTTGTGTGCTAACTAAAAATACCCTAGAATATATATAACAGACATGACTTTATTGTTTTGCACTCTGTGTGGTCACATCATAGGCTTCCAAGTAATACCACATTTTACATCCACTTTCAAATAACAGTAAAGTGAAAAGTTATTCATTGAATTATATGTTCCTGTTGACTAAGTTGCTGATTTCGTATGATATTTTATTGTCTGTGCTGAAATGTATATCCTGATGGCAGTTAATGTATTATGTAGGCAGTTAATGTGTTATATTGCTGATTAGTTGATGTGTTATGAAATTTTACCTTGTTTTAAAAATTATTTTTTATAAAGGCCTTAATGTAAAAAGTAGCAAAAGTTGGCTCTTAATCAGGGAGGGAGAGACAGAAGTGGAGTTTAAGAGTTTAAGTTAAATCCATACAAATTTGTCCTTTTCCACATTCTAAATGAGCAAGAAACAAAAGAACAATGTGAGCTGTGCAGGGATATCATAGATCTTGTAGAGCTTGAAAGAGTTGTACCTTACTGGTATTGCCATTTCTATTGTACTCTTGTACAGTATTGAAACCACTGAAAACTATTGTTGAAAACCACCACTGCAATCAATTTTGCTGATTAGTTTTCCTTAGAGATTGATTCTCACAGTGAACAGTTCTTGATCTTTGCACATTTTTCTTATTTTCCCAGACATGTAAAATGCCCTCTTCTTTCCTTTTTCTCCAGTGTTTTTTCGGGTGGTAGTTCATTTCAAGGATTTCAGGACCAGGGACAGTAGCCACGGCTGCTGTGTGGTCCTGAGGATTCTTTGGGCTTCCTTTCTGCTTCTCTTCACTTCCTTTATGATGTCTTTTTATTTTTATTTGTAAAATATATATACATTTTGGTATTTAATCCTATGGTCTTTCTGCCTACTTTCAGAACATTCAAAGAAATGACAAATTGCATCTGTCAATAAAAGGGAAGACAGAAATTTCAGAGGTTAGGTGGTTTAAAGCATTTAGAAAGTTGTTACATGGACTGAGCCAAGCATAATGAATCAGATATTATACAGGGTCTTTGAAGAAGAGTACATACACTAGTAAAAGTAAGACCAAGGATGATACTTTTTTTTTTAGTGGAGAAGTTTCATTGCTTGTTTTAAATCATGTTTGTGTAGAGAGTTGTGCAATAGGGTTTGCTGTGAAAAATATTTCTAGAACTTCCACTGTTACTCAGATTTTGTCAGAATACATCAAGTACACAAAACTTGCAAGGAAATAAATCTTACACAGTATCTTGTCTCATGTTTTTGATTTTTTTTTTCTGCATTCTAGCATTTTTATTAATGCTTTACATTCAGCTTTTGAGTGCGGTGTTTGTAATCCATGTGGCTTCAGATGTAATCTGGAAGAGGTTCCTGTTTCTCTTTGAATACTGATGTAGACTTTTTAATTTTGTTTTATGGGAGCAATTCTGTTCCCAGCATGTTAGCTTCTATTCCAATAAGTTTGGAAAGACTCCAGCCTTCAGATGAGGCAGAATGTATGTTTCATTAATACTGTTTGCTGGGGAAAAGAAGTAACTGCCTTGCAGTTTCAGAGCAAAGAACTAACTATGGTCTTTTATACTTATCTTGGATTTTCACTGCATAAAATTGACAAAGCTGCACTTTGCAAATAGCAGGCTATAATGATAGCCCAAACGGTAGATGGTATCTACAGTCTGCATTAACAGTGGGTTATCAATGTGTCCTTAGGTGATCTCCAAATAAAGTAGTTGCTGCTGTTGTTTTTATTGCTTACAACAATTCATACACTTAGGTAAAACTAACTTACTAATACTACCAAACTAACTACTAATATTACCAATACTACTAATACAATACAATACAAATACTACTAATACTAATACTAACACAAGTGTCTCTAACATTGTTGCATAGGTAAATTTTTATATAAAGTTGAAGACTGTTGTAAAAATCCTTTGCTTTGAATTAACCCTCATAGTGTTTTGGAAATGCCTTCTTTGCTTTTGTATGTGCATAAAAAATTAATTCAGCAACTGTTATCAAAAAATCTGTTTTTCTCAGAGTCCTAATTACCCTGAATCATTTAGCAGTAGATTAATACAGATTCAAAGTAGAACTAAAATACTTTCTTTTTACCAATTATTATGTCAGACTATTCCACCTCGAGCTGGAGTTATTAGTGCACCACAAAGCCATGCCCGTCCCTCCGGGGGAAGACCAGCACCCGAAACTCAGACCAAACCAGCTGAACCACCAAGGGGTAAGTTTACCTTAGAAGTTAAATATGGAGATCACTATTCAGTTAAGAGGTACTGTCTCTGGTTTGAATGCTTTGTTTATAACAGATGTCTTCTTCCTTTATGATAAATTAAGATTCTCAAATGTAGTGAGAAGTTTGACAGTTTCTGTTAATTATCCACAACTATTGTAAACCCTCATTAGATAACAGGCAGCAGTCAGATGAGATCTAGACCTATAGATTTCATGCTGTCACAAGAAACTTTGATCACATTGCTGTTTTGGTCTGAGCACCCTGGTGTGTCCTGTCATGTGTGTTGATTACTGAACTATTTTCTGCACTTGATCTGTAATCATAATATTTGGAGTAGTGTTTATGTTTGATTCTCAAAGTCACTTCCAAAAATATAATGGGTTTTTTTAAATTGTATTAATATCAAAATACACATTTTATAATAATGACTTCCAAAATACTTTTAAATACAACTGAAGTACATTTAAGGATGACATGGCTTCTGGTTCTCTATTTTGTATCTATAGGAATAATTTTGAATAGTATGGTAATAATTTTCAATGCTGAGCTTTTGATGACTTCTAATCTAGTTGCCATGAGTACCTGCTGTTCTTGCAGCCCCTCCTTCTGCAGTTCTGTCTGGTTCTTCCGTGTGTTCTCATTCATGCCATTCTAAAGATTGCTATTGCAATTCTTTACAATAAAAACCACTGCAAATATACCTGCAGGCTCACCATTGCTTCCTGAACCACTAAAGCCTCAGGCTGCTGGACCTGCTCAGCCCACGACCACTCAGACACCTCCTGTGCTAAAAATGCAGGAGCCTCTGATACCTGTGTCATCACATCCACCTCAGACAAGTGCCCTGCAAAGTCTGGAACCCCCACAACCACCTCCTCGTAGCCGATCATCTCAAAGTTTGCCTTCTGAATCTGCTCCTTCACAGCAGCAAGTAAGTAAACAAACCCGTGTATATATGGGTTTTTATTATGTAAATTAACATAACTTGCATGGAATGTGGTAGATTTGTGAGAAACTCCTACAGCAAGCAAACAAACAAAAATAAAGGTCAAAAGATTGGATTCAAAGATCATCAGGCTCAAGTAACATAATACTTAATTGCTTATTGTCCATGAATAACTATAATCTTAAATACTAAACATCTAAAGATTTCTTACAGTTTATGGACATCTTGTTCTTAAAATTACGTTGTCATTTGACAGCTTTGCATGGGAAAAAATTCAATCTGAGAAATGTAATTTCATACTGACACATGCATGACAGACTACATAGTAACTAGCTAATACAGGTTTTCATTATAAAGTAAGCTTTATAGATTGCATGATGTGGTGCTTTATGTTGATAATTCACTGCAGGAAGATGATACTGATAGATACTTAATAGAAATACATTTCTCCGCATTTCCCAGTGTCAATTAAAATATAGAAACATATCAAAATAGTATGAAAATTGAACACAGCAACATTAATATTCTGTTCTGTGAGACCATTTAGAGTGTTATTTAAAAAAAAAAAATCAAAAAAAACCCAACAAAAGGAAACAAGAAACTACTGCTTTAAAAATGCAGAAGTAGGTTTTCAGTGTTGTTTATATATACATAAGGCTAAACTTCTTCACTAAAGACCAGTGCTGTTAGCTTTCACAGTGTCAGGTGCTAGGTCAATTTAATATGCTACTTGAATAAAAGCGCAAATGTATTGAAGCTGATTGATTTATGCCCGTTTCTGACCATAAGTAGATTTGTGGCTTTGTTTTCAGGTGTTTGGGGGTTTGTTTTATTTTATTTATTTTAGAAACCTACTCAGCTGTGGATATTTATAACTACATAGGCTTGAACCACTATTTTAGATTTTACTTTATCTCTACATCTGAAGCCCACTTTCACTGAAGAAGTTAGTGAATGCCTGTTTTGTACAGCTGAATTCATTCCTCAGTGAGTTGATTTTGAATTCTAGTTGAAAAATCTTTAAAATCTCTTCCTTTATGCGGAACCTCTCTCTGTCTGTTAACTTTTTTTCATTTTGTAAACCTAGGCCAAAAGCCAGACAATATTTTTTAATATACAGGTAGAATATTAGGCCTTTCTGTAGTTTGTTGGAAAGTATGAAGTGTTGTCAGCAGAGAATATACATAGATGCATCAGGTATCTGAGAACATGACAATTTTGTGAATAGAAACAGATTGCATTGTGTCACTTTTGAAAGCCTCACACTTTCTAAATGTAGTTTTACCATTAATCATTTCGTGAAAGGGGTACAAGCAGTTCTTTCAAAACTACTATGAAAATTAAATTTATGTGTACACACAGCAATCAAAAGTAGGCTGAAGAACACTGTAAACGGGTGTTTGAGCTGTGTAATGCTGTGGCTATATTGTTAACAATATCCAAACCAGGTAGTTTTAATACTAGTGCAGGCAGCTGTAATTTTCTCTACAGTCAGATTTCTTTGATTAATACCAGCTGTGCAATCTCAAGGAAAGCCCACTTTGAGCTTCATTGTCTCTGGCTTAGGGGTGTGTTTTGGGTTTTTTTTTCCTTCTCTTTTCTTTTTCTTACAGATTTTATTTCCTGTAAATTAAGGAGATTTTGGGTTTTTATTCAGTTAGAAGCCTTCCTTTTTTTTTCCAGCTTCAGTTGAAAAACTATTACTATAGAGTGTCAACACAGTTCCCAGAATGAGGGCTACAATGCTTTTCATGTTAATAGATGGTTAGAATTAGACAACCAATAGTCAGAAAATAGCACTATCAGCTGCATAGTGAATGTCTGTATGGGAATAATATCAGATTTGGCTTGAGCTGGGTTTTTTTAATTCTTAATGATAGAGCTTATAAGTCTTACAGTAGAATACAACAGAGATTTAAAATCTAGTATAGTGTGTAATATGTATTTTTGGTTTGTATTCATATCTCAAAAAATGGCTTTGTGAAAACTTAAAAGTATTTTTAAGATGAGGTTGCTTTGTTACTTGGATTTTCTTCCTAATATTCTTTCCTTTGATGTCTGTTTCTCTTTTCACAAGCAGGAGCAACCATCAGGGTAACAGGTATCTGACTATTTACCAATCTTGTATGTGGTCTCCATCTATTCAAGCAGAAAAGATGTATGAATCTTGTTTTCATACATCTGTGGTCTCATCCATGTAAAAAAATCACCTGTCCACATTAATGAATTGACTGTCATACCATAGTTTGCTTTTTCCTTTCATAATGCAATTCAAATTGATACTGTTAACTGTATTTATTAGTACCATAGCAGATATTTTGCTTCATCTTTTATGAAACAACTGGAACCTCACATATGTTGCTTAGCCACTGCCAAATCTCCTGGTCTCGGTCTATTCAGGAAAAAATGAGTAGGTGTTGGAGTTAACATTTCTGTTTAATACAAATCCTGATGCAATTGCACTGCCAAAGTCTTTTTTTAAAATAAAACCCATATTTCACATATCTCAAAGAATAGAGAGCTTACTGTTACCCAAAGTAAAATACACTGTCTACTACAGTTTTAAAAGTATTTGGTCTCAGAATTATTCAGAATTCTACAATTTTTTTTTACTTACAATAAAGAGCAATTGGGATTCATAGTTTCTTTGGGATCTTGTACTTTTTGATCGCATGGTTAATGAACACAGGATTTAACGAGCTGATGCCAAGCTGCATTTGATTTCTATTATTTCTACAGTTCAGTTTTTCACACTTCCCCCCTCAGTTACTTGATGCCTTTGTTTTAACATTACTTTATGAAATACTTCCTATATACATATGAAAATCCCAATATTGAACTACTCTATTTGTAGTTTGGTAACATTAGGCCTCATCTATTCTGGAAACTCTCTGATGTAGTAGTACCAGGGATGCATGTAACCAACATTGTTGTTTCAAAAGAACCACCACCAGAGCAAATGCATTGTTGCCAGCATACTTCTTGTCTCCTGCCAGCCAATTCAAGCTGCAATTTAAAGGAAATTGCAGTGCTGGATATATTGAGGAAAACATACAATATTCTTATTATTCCCGAGTGTCTCTAAAGCCTGTAGACTGATTTTGCATAGCTGCCTAGGCAGAGGATAGGTGGAGACATGCTTCAGACTGTTCACAATAAATGCAGTCAAAACAAGATGGTTAAAGATTGAGGTTAGGCTGTAATAATATTGTATTTTAGTGATAATTTTAGCTAGCATCCTATTTCAACAAAACATTCGTTAACAGAATTTTCATGCTAAATATCCAAACTATTTGGGTATATTAATGTGATGTGTTAAAATGACAAGTTTGTGAAATTTGACTTCCCAGAAGCTGTGTTAACTTAAGCCTAATTCTTTGCATTCATTAAATAAGGGGGAGCTCCAAACTCGTTCTGTCAGTTTGATGACTTGAACAAAGATAGATAGTGTACCTTTTTGGATAGTTGTTACAAGGTATTAAAGTTGCATTGTTGTTTGAATAAATTTATAAAAATGGGAATATTTTGTTTTAAAATATGAACAGTTTTGTGGAGAAAACTGTCTTCTCCATTTGGTATTATTCTAAACAATGATAACTTGCCATTTTAAAATACTACAAACTGATGATTGTACCTTCACATGTCAAGAAGCACTGGAGATGCCTACAGAGACATATGTCTACATAGAAATGTTTGAAGTGCATATACTAATAACACTAATGTTTCCTTTCATTGTGATGCTTAAATATTGCTTGTAACATCAGTGTTATAAACTCATAAACAATGAAATAGAGCTTTTTATTTCATATTTGTGCTGGGTTATCACTTGTTTAGAATACAATATAATTTCTTACAGTATAGTTTCTTAAACATTTTATTATACAATGTCCATTGGCGCTTTTGGCCAGGATTCTGACCTGCATGAAGTAAATTCAAGCTACATCAACCAACCAGGGGGAAAAATGTGTTTAACAACTAGTAGGCTTTTCTTCAGAGAAGGGGTTAAGGATTACTGTTTTCCAGAAAAGAATCAATTATACTACAAGTGCATTGTGCAAGTTACAGCCAAATTGTATTGAAGTTTCAGTTAAAGGCCAAGAGCTTCTTTTCTTCTCATAGAAGAGTGAGAAATGGGGAGTTAGTAATAATCTCAAGACAGCCAGCCACATGATTACTAAGCACCTTGTTTTCTTTCCAGATTAAAACAAATGGAGCATACGGCACTAAACTTGAAACACAATTAAACAGTGACCCTTTTGAAGATTTGTCATTTAAGCTGCTTGTGTCAAAGATGCAGACATCTGTCCGAACATCACCTGTTCCAACTTTGAACCAAAAGGAGTTGATGCAGTTGCCTTCAGCAACACAAAGAAATGCTGATATTTTGAATACTTTAAATTGCATGCCAGCAATGCCTCCTATTCCAACCTTTAACACATCACAGGAACATAAGCGCAGCTCTCCAAATCCATTTATTACTGGACTGACCTGCACAAACCCATTCACTGAAAGAACTCCTAATGCTGGAAACCCATTTAGAACAGACACACAAGAGTCTGAAATAACTTCACATTTACTAGAAGGATGTGCCACTTGCAATCCTTTCCCTTCTCTAAATCCTCCCAGTTGTAATACAGGCAAGCCTGTATTTTCTGTGGATGCATCTGAAAACACTTTTTGCTTGCCAGGTAAATATGTCATGGTAAAAAATGTACAGCCAAAAGGATGGGTAACATTTGATGATGATGATAATTTCAACATAAAGCTAAAGCCATCTAAAAGTGTTCCAGATATTAAGCAAATCAGTTCCAGGAAGTCACCTGGATCTCCAGATTTGCTGGGCACTGAACAAAATACTTTTCTTGATTCAGACTTTAACTTTGATAATGACTGGAATAAAAGTTCGACTGATTGCTTCTATACAATGCCAGCAAGAAGACCACCTGCACCTCCCATACCATCAAGAGTAACCAGCAACAGATCCCCCGCAGATCCTTTCACTTCCTTGGCACCTAAGGTGTCACCAACGCAAGATTTTACAGAAAGATAGATGTTCAAATATATAAGAGGTTATATTGTTGCTACATTTATCCAGTAGAATAATTGGGCATTTGAGATTATTCTGTGTGCAATAATTATGTCAAATGCACTGAAACGTAACTTTGCTCGTAAACAGCCACTATTGTGTATAAATTTTGAATATGTATATATGGTAGAGCACAAAAAATTGTCTGAAATGTGTTAAAATCCCAATGTAATAGTGTTTGAATAGACAGAGAAAAGAGGGATGAGCTACTAATCTCATTAAAATATAGCAATCTTGAAAATGGTTTTTGCTTAGGGAGCCCTCCCATTTCTTTTCCTCTTTGTGGAATTTCTAGGAAAGAGGCTCCTTGCTGGTAGCCTCCCCATTCCCTTTTTACTGTTTTGTTAATTGATATTTATAAGTATTTACCAAAGAGCTGCCAAAGTTTATTGAGATTTGAATGTTGACAAGTATTGTTTAGAAGTTGTTTAATTTATAACAGAGACTGTGGATATTTGTAAGGCATATATTTGAATGTGAGGCACAACAAAAATAGTTTAATTTCAAACAAAACTTTGCGTATTAATATATTCAGTATTTTAATTTTCTGTGTCAGTATATTTCAGCTATTAAATCTTACTGTGACATATATTCACTAGCATTACTTCAGAATAACTGTTCCATATCATCCACTTATTCATTATTATTTTAAAGATGCTTCTCTCCCTCCCTCTACCCCCCTGCCTCCCCCTCCCCCAATTGGAAGCAACTGATACAAGAAGTTTTCTCTCAACCTCTGGAAAGAAAATTCCCCTTGGGTTTCGAGAAACAAAGCAGTCAGTTGCAGACAACATGTTGGAGTTGGCTTGTCCCACTCTCCTCTTCTGCACATTAGAAGGGTCCTATGGAAAGCCCTGAGCAAAGGAATCAGCAGCCATGTTATAACAGCAGAGGAGACGGTCATATTGTGTGATGGAGTTCTCCGCTCAGCATCCTCCCCATTTGTGAGACTGACTGCTGTGTTTGTAAAATTGTACTTTCAAAGAAAACAAGGAGAAAAGTAGTTCTCTGAACAGTATCATTCCATCACTTCTGCAGTTAAAATTGAATGAGTGACTTCCTCAATCAGTGACAGGGACCATTGTCAGTGTGGTGCTGCTTTGAGGCTAGTGAAGGCTTAGTCACCATTCTACATGTGATGCTAGAAAAACATAACTCTTTGTGCTTTTACGATTTTCTAAAGCTCAAATGAGATTTCATAAAATATGGCATGTTATTATCCTGAGGCAATTTAAAATAACCGATTTCCTTAGCTCCATTTATGTATGCTATAAAAACGCTGCAGTCCTCCTTGCAGTTCATAGTGTCTTAGGACAGAACTTGTATACACAGCTGCCTACTTTTATCCAAAGCTGAATGTGTCACACTGTTGTCATCTCTTGGGGGACTGCAGATATATCCCTACACACCGTGGCTTAATTGCGAACAAACTGAACTGGTTCTGCAAAACCAGGGACTGAAACACAACACACTAGCATTATATTTATAGTGGCAAAACACACAGTGTCAGTACTTTTTTAAAATGCTATCAAAAGGTTATTTATAAAACAATCCACTCCTCCTTTAAACAGTGTATGGTTGGCCATGAGCTGCAGTTGGGTGAAGGACAGTGAGTTTTCTATTGCTCTTTGTATTCGTTCAGGCCATTAAACAGCACTTGTACATTTTACACAGCAGTGGTATTATACTCTTTCTGTGCTTCAGTGCGTGAATTCCCTTGTTTTAAATTGTTGCTACAAACATCTGTGTGATTGGTGTTTTGGTATATTCTTACATTATTTCAAAACAATTTTGGGAGAAATTTTTGCTAGTGGGAGTTAACGTGATAAATATGTTCTTTGTTGAGTACTTAATTACAGTGATTACAAACTACTGGCTAAACTGTACCTGGTATACAAGCACCTCTACACTTCACAGGATTACGGAGACTGACAGCGACGTACTGCAAACATCACCAGAAATCTCCAGAAATATAGTGTGTGTATATATCTATAGCTAACCACTGTAACGTGTATTAACGACAATAATTACTAGCAGGACTTCTAAAGATAATAAGAATTAAAATTAGAGACACTTCACACGTTTCCATGGGTTCTGTGTTCCCTGAGGTGAATCACTGTGCAGTGTAACGGCTTCTCGCTTGTGGCACGCAGCAACCACGGCTGGCCCTGTCCCGGAGCTGTTGCGCTGCAGCACAGCACCGACCCCACATACCTCCCCGTCTAGGATTAGCTTCCGCTCTCTCTGTACCGAAGGCGCTCCTCGCCCGCGGCTCCCCGTGCTCCCAGTTGTAGCTGGGCAGATGGTGAGGGCCCTTTAAGTGGCTCTGATGACGGCAGCGGGAGGGCCGGAAGCGGAAGAGCCGCCGGGTAGTGGTGGAGCACTGTGGGTGTTACGGTTGCTCGCGGCTCCGGTAGGCGCTCGGATGGGTGCGTAGAGGGAGGGGGGTGGGAAGGGTAAGGGAGCG
>WYDI02030678.1:47179-57686 GCA_009867235.2 Psittacus erithacus
TCCATGTTGCCCACAAAGATGTTGAACAAGGCCGGTTCCAACACCGATCCCTGAGGGACACCACTCGTTACTGGTCTGCAATTGGACATTGAGCCATTGACCACAACTGTTTGTGTGCAGCCATCCAGCCAGTTGTTTATCCACCAAGTGGTCCCCCTGTCAAATTGATGTCTCTCCAATTTAGAGACAAGGATGTTGTGTGGGACAGTGTTGAACGCTTTGCACAAGTCCAGATAGATGACATGAACTACTCTACCCCTGTCCAACAGTTCCGTAGTCCCATCATAGAAGGCCACCAAGATGCAGTTATTCAGTCTGCCCAGTTTTTCCAGTTATACTTGTGAATATTTTTCTTGCTGCATTCTGGCCTTTAGAAAAGTTTAAATGTTTTGTGCATGTATGGTGTGGATGCGTCTTATCTCTGTTTCAGTATGTTCTGTGTCCAAAAGACAGTGTCTGTGACTCAGTAATTTTCTGCCTGTGATGTCCTCAGTTTCTTGATGCAGGTTCTCAAACTGTCTCAGTTGCCTTGGAAATGTGGTCATGATCTTCCAAAGTGTTTAATGAGAACTCACTGAGTGCTAGAAGGAAGAAAATGCTGCTGAGCCTGTACCACCCAGTTGTGCTATTCAAGCTTCCAGCTGAACTTTTTAAAAAAGAAATTAGACTTTCCAGTTGTCGGATGTGGTGATGTAGATGAGACCTACTGCATTAATTATGAAGTGGTCTGAGTCATAGAATCATAGAATGGTTTGGGTTGGAAGGGACCTTAACGGTCATCCAGTTCCAACCCCCCTGCCATAGGCAGGGACAGCTTCCACTAGATTATGTTGCTCAAGGCCCTGTTCAGCCTGTCCCTGAACATTGGGATTGGGCAGCCACAGCTTCTCTGGGCAGCCTGCTCCAGTGTCTCACCATCCTCATAGTAAAGAATTTCTTCCTAATACCTAATCTAAATCTACCCTTTGTCAGTTTAAAACCATTTCCCCTTGTCCTATCCCTATGTGCCTTTGTAAAAAGTCCCTCTCCAGATTTTTTGTAGGCATCCTTTAGGTACTGGAAGGCTGGTCTAAGGTCTCCCCAGTGGCTTCTCTTCATCCTCTGGAATAATGAGTCAAAAGGAGGCAAAGTTCTGCTGCTGCTCCTCTGTTTATATGCCTGATGCTTCAGCAAAAGCTAGTCATTAGGTCTGTGCTAGTGTCTCATGCAGTGGTCATGTTCTTGAAATATCAAAATTAGTACCAAGCTACTGGGACTGTTCATTGTTTTTTGGGCAAAATTATTTTATACTAACCATGCAGTGGTTTTCATCACTGGTGAGAATACCATACTCAAAGGAGGAGTGTTTGGTGTTTCAGTTGATTTTCAGAGCTTTGTCAGAAGGTGCTTACTGTGTTTGTGTGTATGTATCTCTGTATACATAAAATCACATTCAGAGGGTGCTTTTGCAGATGTCAGATATTTGGGAGAACTTACACGTAGCTAAGAATTATTCTGGATCTGCATTTCACTTCCATGTTAGCAAGAGCTTCTCTGTCCAGAGAAGGCATTAATGTTTATGACAAATCTTACTATCTGCAAGTGTCTGTAATAGAATTCCTCAAAGATAAGTCAACTGATTTATGTGTTTATCATTTAGAAGACCAGAATTGCTTTCTCTTTCCCATCAGGGTCACTGAAAACAGTGTGACAACTCAAAGCCATTGAAGTGCAGACTTCCAGGAAAGTTGTCTTACTGTTCAATCAGATGATTTTAGTACCTCTTCGGAGAATGCAAAGTAGCACAGGGGTTTCCTGTCTGACAACACATGCTGGCATCCTTGGGTTGGAGAGCTAAATTAAACCACTTCAGACCCCTTTTTTTTTGTTTCAGAGAGGATTCGCCATCTCAATTCAAACAGTTCTGTTTGCTGTTGTTGACAGTAGCTGTCATCAGCTATTTTCTGCTGTGTGTGTCATTTCTTCCATGAGGACACTTGGCTGGAAAAAAAAATCTTCTGTTTGTAGTAGCAAATAAAATGTGTTTTACTTGTAATGTTTTGTAACTGCCTTCCTTCCCTACTTTAATAATTCATATGCCATCTTGAATCTGTATTAGCAGGGGAGCTAAAGATGGATGGGCCCATCCTGAGCCATCTGGAACAACCTTAAACCAAAGAGATTTATTACCTCTTCTAGAGCAGAAGTTTAAGTAAAATGGACTCCATCTTGTCTGCAGGCTCCATTGATGTCCACAAAATTGACACCACGATTCAGATGCTGAGATAAAAAAATGATTCTAGATGATTCTCACTTGGATGCAGCAGAAGTTTCTCAGCATTTATTTTCCTGTTCTGAGGGACCTTACTAGATTTGGGAAATCCTTTTGTCTGAAGAAATGTCTTGCTGTCTTTCCATGGCAGCTTCTCTATTGTATTGCAACTGCCATCATAAATAAAATTTACCATTTCCCTTTCAGAAAGGACAAGGAGCTCCAGGGCGTGAACCTCTGATTAGTCATGAAGAGCAAAAAGAGATGATGCTGTACTACTACAGAAAGCAGGAGGAGCTGAAGGTAACAGTGTCTTTTTAGCGCATGTGAGCTGTGCTGTTGTGGGCGCTAACTGCAGGTTATGTTCGTTACTGCTGGCTCTGTTTACAGAAACTAGAAGAGGATGATGACGACTCATTTCTAAATGCAGAGTGGGCAGACAACCATGCTTTAAAAAGGCAATTTCATGGTGTAAAAGACATCAAATGGGGTCCAAGATGAAGCTCTGCAGACACCTTTTTGCCTCTTTAAGCTGTTTGGTTGATACGCTTGTTTACAATTAAGAGTTACCTTGTGTGTGGTGGATTCTTCTGGCAAAAGCTGGAAGTGTCACTTCCCTAGCAGGTGCCTGTTTCACCAGTAGATTTTCAATAGACATTTACATTTCTGTGTAACTGTAGTAGGCCTTGTCTCTGCAAAGAATGGAATGAATCCTGTTGAAGTTTACTGTTTTATTAGAAACTTGTAATTTGAATACTGAAATATTAAACTGTTTAATAGATAATATATCTAATAAATAAGCAATAGAATATTTGATATCATTTTGGGTGGTCTTTATGCTTTCTTCCTGATTCTTGTATTTCTTTTAGATGGTGTGGTCTGTAGAAGGTAACTTACTTTATAAGAAATCAGATTACCGGGCTAGTCCGGGGGAAGTCAGTGACTTTTATGTGCTTGTTTACATTTCAATAGCTAATTCCAAACTGTCTCTTTTAAATGAGTTGACCTCAACAATGGTTTAAAGAAAATATTTTTATATAAACACTAATAACACAAAAATCCTTGGAGAATGCTTCATTTTCATTCTTTTGGTTCCCTTTCCATTGACATTGGAAGCCAGCCTGTTGATTTGATTCAGTGTAACAAGATGTTAGCCCTGGTGCTTTGACAGAAGATTGACAGAAATCTGTTTACAAAAGCCTCATTTGCAAGTAGATTAGATACAGTTGGATACAATAAAAGCCAAATTTAACAGGGCTTGATCTCTACTATTGAAGTACTTCTAAGATTATGACTGGATTAGAAGTGTTCATTTTCTAACAAATCAGCATTTTAAAACTGAGAAATCATGAAATTTATCGGAGAGTGTTTCCACGGTGTGCTTGATGTTTAGTATCAAGGCCAGGCTGGATGGGGCTTTGGGCAACCTCTCTAGTGGAAGGTGTCTCTGCCCATTGAAGGTGTCCTTGCCCACGGCAGGGCAGCTGGAACTAGACGAATTTTAAGGTCCCTTCCAGCACAGACCATTCTATGATGAGGATTCTGTGATCCTGTTACCACTTCTAAAATTTATCATCAGTCAGTTCTGGGTTCAAGACTAAAGCTAGCAAATTTGAAGCAAATGTGCCTGGTTTTGAAGGGAGAGTTCTGATTTGGGATACCATATGACTAGTAGATAATGAAATCTATAGAATTATCTATGTAGATAATTTATGCATAGAAACAAGTTGCTCAAGTTTTACATGTTTAGACTCCTCTGTCCTCAAATGAGATGTTTTTTTGTGGAGGCAGATGTGCACTTTTATCAGGTCACTGAGCAGTGGAAAGCCAGGGCACCCTGAAAATTCTGAGTGTTTTAAAATGAGGTGAACTGATGTGGGCACTCGCAGCCAACAACTAAAATGATGTGTTCCTTCACACCCCAGAGCAGTTGTCCCTAGGGCAGAGGGGAGCTGAGAACATCCACCTTTTCACTTCTACAGCATGGAAAGGCAAGCCAGCTAAGGAGGCTGGTTTTGCAGTTTGCTATAGGCTTCAGGATACCAAGTTACCCCTGCATGCATCTGATTCTTTTCCACCTGAACCAAACCTATATCATCTTCACAAACTGCGTCAGTCTGGAACAGGCAGTTGCTCGTCAGCACGTTAAGTCAAAGTGCAACAAGATGGAAGTAAATTCTGCGGTTGTTGACTGTTCCCTAAAAATACCTGTCTGTGACTCTCCAGATTCGCAAACCTCAGTACTTGCAGCTTAAATTTTTCTGCTTGTTTGAGTCATTGTAAAATAGCAGTGTTTTGCTGGTTGTTTTTTGATGATGAAAAAAATACCATTTTAAGTGTTAGTGTAGTTGAAGAAACACTGATTAAGTTGAAGTGTTTGCTGAACTCACAGCTGGAAGGTTGAAGAGAGAAACAAGAATTAATGCTGTTCAGAACTATTAATGATGTTTTTAATTCAGCCGCTGATCCTTTTAGGGAAGTTTGGTGTCTGACAGTCTTTCTTGAATATCAACTTTATAGTAACATGGGTTTTTTTACAAAAAAAACCAAAATCAAGATACGGATTTTTCTAAGTTGCAAGACTTGACATACTTTATATTTAAGAACTACTTGGAATTATTTCTATGTGGCAAGAAAAGAGGGTGTGTTTTACCAGAACACTTTGTTGTAGCGCTTCATCAGATGAAAGTCAGTGTCCTGTACAGCTCTTTGGAGATTCTGAACCACTCCCATACCTCATCCCTGAAATCTCTTCTTATCTGTTTAACAAGCTGCTGAGGACTGCCAGCCCTGCCTGTGGGTTTTGGCTTGCCAACCTGGGAGGGAGATTCGCAGAAGACAGACTGTCCGTAAGCTACTGAGGTGGAGATCTGCTCTAGGATCAGCAGTTGCAACGTGACCTTTCCTGTCAGTGCTCAGTTATTGGTATTTTTGCACCTTGGAACAGTTCCTTAGGGGGAGTGCTTATGTGCCTGCTCCTTGTCATTTGAAAGTAGCTTTTTTTAGTTACTTTTCATAACTGCATTGAGCTCAGTGGCCTTGGCAGGAAGCTTCCCAGATGTTTTGGATCAGTTATAATGACTGCTTGAAAATATCCAACTGAATACTTTTCACAAATAGAGCTTTCATCTCAGATTAGTATTATTTTGAGGAGTTTGTTCTGTGGGCTCCCGGTCCTGTAAATAACTGATGTCATCATTGGCTTTTGGCCATTTGATTTAATGTCCTCAACACCAGGAAAATATTCGATAGCAGAGGAGACAAAATGAAAATAACATAAGCAGTGAAGTATCTGTACTCCTTGGATCTCCCTCGTTAAACCCTCTGCACATCCATGACTGCAAGTCACTGGTTTTCCATGACAAAACCCTAAAGCATTGCTAGCACCTTCCTCCCAGCAGAGTTCTCTACAATGGGCAAGAATGCCAAAGGAGCACAAGAAGTTTTATTGTCTTTCCAAGACTTGTGAGAGTTACTGTTTCAGTGAAAAAAAGACTTCTAAATTACCATTATACAGGGGATTCTGAGGAGGGTGTTTGAACAGGACCATTGATTATGGTGCTTATAATATTGTCATTTCCTCTCTACAAGTGAGAGAAAAACAGGCCCGGGAAATAATTCATGCAGAAGGAATGCCATTTTATTTTGCATATGTTTGACTGCTGTTCTCTGCTGTAATTTGCCCTGTTTTTTAATTCAGCTGAGAAAACTGTCCATAGGATCAATGCTCTTCCGAGTTCTGACAGCATCTCTGGATCTGCTGGATTCATTTACTATGGCTGAAATTGAATGAAACTTACTGGAAAAAGATGAAAGAGTTCAGGAACAAAGCAAAGCCTGTAGATATTTAAACATCTAAAGAATCTGAGAATTTTGAAATAGGAACACCACACATAGGTTTGCAGATTTGTGAAAGGGATTTATCTTTCTTCTAAACTGTTTATTTCTGGAAGTTTGATAGTAGATGGGCCCTTCCAGAGGGAAAACCCATTCTCTATCAGAGGATACACACAGCAGAACATTGCTAAGATGTTTGTTCTGTGGCCGTATCACCATTATGATTAATGGAGGTTTGTATTACGTGTTGTGAGAGTTGCTAATGCCATTACAGTCGTTAATGTGCTGTTGAGGTTTCCTTGGACAGGAGTATGAGAGGAAGCAAAGCACAGGCACTTGGCTTTGTAGAGACATGGCTCCAGCACTGCCTCTCCCCAGGAGGTTGGCCATGCTTCCCTGGGGTGTGGGGTGGGTGCTGTTCTGCCCTGGGATGTTGCTGCCACTCCAGGGCTGCCCTCTGCCCATCAGTGGGTTCTTCTGACTCCACAAATATATTGTTCTGTATTATTTCACTCCATGAGGGTCATGGGCAAAAGCCCCTGGGGAGCTGAAATTTGGCTATTGTACTGGAAAGCCTTAGAGCAGGGTGAGATTAATACACACAGTGTGTTTTAAGAACTCCAGTGACATTTCCCTCTCTGTTCCCAACTCCTCTGACCACAAACCATTGTGCCCTATTGTGGGTTTTACGAATGACATGAGGGTATGGCTGTTTGCATGCTGCAGGATGGGGTGTCTGTGGTGGGCTGCTGTTGTGCAGAGGTGACCCTGGCAGAGCAGTGAGAACTTTGTCCCCCATGCATTGCTCGAGGTGGGGGCCCAGTGAGCACAGGGAGCTGGAACTGCTACTTTCAGCATCACTGACCCGCTGGGTGTAGCTCTTGTTCCTGCTGAGCAGTGACAACTATGGGAATCTGAAAAGGTCTGGAGTGTGTCTGAGGATTTGTACACAGCTGTACCAGCACTCACCCCACAGCTGAATGCCAGTGATCCTCTACAGTGATTACTCTGCAACAGGGATTGCTAATGGACAGTCACTAATGCACAGCCCCCCGCTGGATGTGTATTTCTTGGGTGTCCTGTGCATTTGAAGGCACGTTTCCAGCATCTGATGTCTGCCAAGGATGTCACCAGAGTCGTTTGTAACATCAAGCTGGGGTTTGCGTCTTCCTCTACAAGAAGCTACAAGCCCTGTAAGAAAGCAGACACCCACCACCACTGACAGCAAGGTCTCCCTGCCAGCAGATGGTGTTGGAGGAAGATGCAACAAAGTGCATCCACCTGCCTGGCTGGCATTGGTGTGTGCATCAGGAGTCACCAGAAGCACGAGCTCACACCTTTCCACTGGCTGTTCCTGTCCTCACCTGCCATCTCCATGTGCTGGCCGATGGGGTAGCAGTGGCCCAGGGCACCCATAGGCT
This sequence comes from Psittacus erithacus, assembly GCA_009867235.2. NCBI lineage: Eukaryota > Metazoa > Chordata > Aves > Psittaciformes > Psittacidae > Psittacus > Psittacus erithacus. The sequence goes on from WYDI02030678.1 coordinate 54,689, forward strand.
GCCCCTTCATGTGTGCACTTCTGTGCCTTCACCCAGACCCACCCGCCTGCCTATGTCAATGGCTGTGCATGTCCCCATCCTGTGCTCCGGTGAGGACGGGCTGTACAGTAGCTACAGCGGGGTTCTATTGGGAATGAGGAAGTTTATAGCAAACATAGGAAATCTGGCACTTCCTTAAGGAAAAATAAATTGTAATTATTGTTTTACCCCAGGGGTTGTGTTTGTGAGAATAGTTCTCAGCAAAGGCTGAGAAATACAGCCAAGTACTTAAATGTTGCAGTTAAGAATTGGTGTGTGGGGACTTTTTTGTCCTGATAATCAGCACCCAGCCACCACCCATGGTACAGTGTGAAGGTCTGGGGGCCCCACTGCCAAAGCGGTGAGATAGCGCCTCAGCTTTGCTTCTCACCCAAGCAACAGCTCCTGCAGTTCAAGGATCAACCTGTAATAGTCACCAGCGCTGTTGTGAGTTTGCAGCTCTGTTTCTTCCTGCCTCTCCTTCCCCCAGCAATGCCCTGCAGCCTCATTCAGAAAGGACGTTTCACCTCTTGCCTGATGAGGAATTTTTTTGGAAACCCTGTTTTAAGTTTTTCCTGCAAATAGATCAGCAGAGTGGTGGAGTTGCAATGCGACCAAAAGCCTGGAGAGTGGAGCTGTTGCAGTTCCAAATGCTGGCTTCCAGGTGTGGTTAGAGCTGGTCACAGGCTCATAAAACATTTTAGGTTGGGAAGACCCCTTGAGGGCTGCTTGTCCCACCACACACTTGGAGAAGAGCCTAGTTCAGACCTAGATTTAGCCGCAGGATCTAATTTTTCAACAGAAAAACAATAGACAGCTCCTTTGGGACTGGACTTGCTAAGGTTTGCTATGGATTTTTATCTCCCAGCTGGCTGACTGTATTCCATGAAGAAGGTGTGAGCTCTGGCTGATGCTTTCAAGCTCTTGGTACCCCAGGAGAAGAGCATCTGCGCATCACCATCATGTCTGCAGGTCTTAAAAATACATGGTCTTGAAAATGCAATGATCTGAAAAAAGAGCCTGAGGAGTTGTATGGGGCTGGGTCAGCAGTCCCCCTGTGGCTGGCACTCTGGTGATCCTCTACAGCTGTAATTACTCTGTAACATGGATTGTTAATGGACTGTCACTAATTCACAGCCTCAGGCTGGATGTGTATTTCTCAGGGGCCCTGTGCATCTGAAGGCACATTTCCAGCATGTGATGCCTGCCCAGGCTGTAACCAGGATGTCACCAGAGCTGTTCGTAACATCAAGCAGGGATTTGAAGCTGGGATTGAGAAGCCTCAAGTCCTGCCATTTTCCACAGTGCTGGAAAAGGATTATTTTTTTTACTACAGCACTGGGACAACCGCATGTTGGGGCTGTTTTTTTTTCTTTCTTCCAGAAATAAGAACATGAGAAAACAGATAGGTCCCTAATGCTTCAGGAGGCTGCTGGAAGACTTGGTTTGCCAGGGGTATCTCAGAGCTCCCAGATAATTGGTGACCCTTGTGGGGCAGTTGCCCAGGGGTCTGTTGGGGTGGCAGAGGAGGAGCTCCACTTTCTCTTCATGTCTGGAAGAGGCAGCAGCAGAACAGGGAGCACCCTCAGCACCACTGAAACTGAGGGGTGAGGCGCACCAGCAGTTGGGTGTTTTGGGCATAGGCCCAGGCAGTATGATGTGCTGACGTAGGGCTCTGCAGGCTGCAAACATGGTGCGGCTGAGCCATGCTCCCTGGCAGGGTTTTTGTGTTGCTTTCATGCTCCTGAGCTGGAATTCAGATCCCAAACCCACACCTGCTCTGAGGACAACAGCACTACAGCCTCAGTGGTGCTTTGCAGGGCTCATCCCAAAGCTGACTGGAGTCAGTGAAGCAATTCTCATTCACGCTGTCTGGGTGGGCTTTGGAAGCCCAAGAAAACCTACCACAGACAGGGTCACAGGCAACATGAAATCCCCTGCCTTGGCCCATGCCTGAATTACACCATTACTCAGCCATGCACCTTGCAGAAGAGGCCGTTTGTGGTCATTTATACTTCAGCTTTCCAAGCGTGCAGATGAAGCCATCTGGGTGGTTTCCACACCTGGTTTTGCTCCTTGCTCACACACATGCAAAAAAACTTTCCCAGTTTTTGCTTCCCCAGGTTGCTCCAGGCTCTGCCCTTGCCCCCAGCCCTACCTGCACCTTCCTTCCCCACCACCCTGGGCACCAGGGTGCCACTGAGCAGATCACAGGCACCTCCTCCAAAATCACTGGGGTGATGCTGGGGATTTTTGGCCATGGTGTCACACAAGGGTTAGGGCCATACCTCAGTGGCTGCTGATAAAAGCTGTGGGTTTTGGAAGGATTTATTTACTGCATCCTGATTCCTGGTGGTAAACTCTGAGTTATTTTGAAAGCAGGACTGAGGAGTTAAAACAGCCACACCAGCACTGCACGTTGCCTTCCAGCAAGTTTAGTTGCTAATGCTTGATCATCTTCAAACACGTCATTCCCCTGTGCACGTAGCATGAACCTAATAATTATGGCAAAGCAACCTGCAAGCTCCCCTCTGCAATATTTTCTTCTTAGGCTGCTCTTTGGGGCAGTTGCAGGAATTTTACTGCTGAAACTCCGTCCTGCTGCCTGTGCCAAATGTCCTTCTATAGCATTGCTGCTGCCCTGTGACACCTTCCTCTACCATATTTCTGCTCTTAGCCTGAAATTAAGTAAATACTGGCTATGGCATTTCTGCTTCTTGTTTTTTTGGTTTGCACATTCCACTAATAACCAGCCAAATCTAGCTGCTTCTTACCATTACTCCTGTTCCTGTAAAGCAGATGTGCCATTGAAAGGAGCCTGGCTCACTCTACCCACTGTTTCTCTTTGTTATGGGTTCAGCAGTAGCAGCCATTTTTTCTTCTTCTTAGTGGCTGGTGCAGCGCTGTGTTTCTAACTTTCAGCCTGAGAACAGTACTGATAATGCCAATGTTTGTAGCTACTGCTTAGAATGTTTACAAT